>MU225550.1:1798742-1809767 GCA_018584345.1 Thuja plicata
ACATGAGCCCCTGCTGAAATTGTATTAACAGATAAAGTGTTATCCCCAGGTATACAAATCTCTATGCCATTGTAGGGGAACTTAACACATTGATGGTAGGTAGACGACACTGCTTGCATATCATGAACCCATGGCCTACCAAGTAAAATATTATACGCAAGAGGTCCAACATCAACTATTTGAAACAAAATATCCTTTTGAATAGGGCCAATCCTAACAGGAAGGACGGCCAACCCCTTAGAAATTCTTTTTGCCTCATCATAGGCTTAGATAGTAATTCTCTTTCTGGTATCTATAACTTCTTCAAAATAACCCAATTCTTTCAAAAGACTAAAAGAACAAATATTAAGCCCAGCACCCCCATCTATCAACACGCGCCTAACACGGGTTCTATGGATCATGACCTCAATATGAAGGGCAAGATTGTGCGGATGGCTCAAAGATTTATCATCATCTTTGAAAAATGTAAGGTAATGAGGGGTAGCAATGTGATTAACCATATTCTGGAATTGATCAATATCTAAGTTTTTGGGGACATTTGTCATACGCAAAGCATCCTCAAGGATTTGTTTGTCTTGGAGACAACTCTAAAAGCTCAAAGATTGAAATCTGAGCGGGTGTTCTTTGTAATTGATCAACAAGATTGTAGTTCGATTTAGGATTGACAGTTGGCTTCAAGGTAACAGGTTTAGATGCCACTTGCTTAGGTTTACTGGATTGACTTGAATTGGGTCCTTTAATGACAACATGACCTTGACTTCGGGTAACAACATTAAGGGCTTGAGACGACCTTGTGGTCGTGGGTTCGAGCCCCACGATGGGCGCCAAAAATGTGTGATGAAAATGTGTCACACTTCTATGAATCATTCCATCCAAGGTTGCTCAAGAATGAGGCCTCAAATATTGATCCATAGCTCTCTAGTCATGGATTGCAAAGGTTTCAAATGGAGGCCCTCAGATTGACCTAGTTAGTGCCCATGCAAGTACACCATGAAATGAGAGATTCAAATGCATGAAAATGAGATCTACTCTATATGATAACAATGCATGAAAATAAATTAGTCTAAATGATAACAATGCATGATTAATCTATGAAAGGAAATACAAATGCAAGTTTAATCTATGAAAATAAACATGAATCTAATGTACATGAATAGCCATGGATGCAAGAAGAAGAACACAAGAAGAGAGAAGTTGCAATATCCAAGCTCAAGTGCTCAAATCCTCCTCCAAAATTGCTCTCCAAACCTGTAGCATAACAATACTATGAAAACCTAATATGAAAATGAGAAGGAGAGGTCTCCTTTTAAAGGAAAGTGAATGGTTGAGATTAAGAGGCAAAAATAAAAGGCTATGATTAAGAGGCAAAAACTCACCACTTAGGAAGATGTGAAGAAAAAAGGGATTTGTATTTAATTTATTGCCTTTTTCAACAAATAAAGTGCTTTAAGTGGGGATTTTTATTCATTTAATTAAAAGAGGGGTTTTCTTTCAATCAAATAAATTAGAAGAATTTTATTTAATTAAATGGGGGAAATTGATTTTAATTAAATAAGAGGAATTTTATCTAATTAAAAGGGAGAAATTGATTTTAATTAAATAAGATAAATTTTATTCAATTAAAAGGGAGATTAAATCTTTTAATTAAATAAGATAAATTTTATTTAATTAAAAGGAAAATTAAATCTTTTAATTAGATAAAAATGATCAAACCTTAGGAAATATTGAAATAATTGAATAATTACAATTTGATCAAGGAAATTGATTTGAATTGAAAATGTTCCAAAGCATTGATTCAAGAATTTGATAAATTGATAAAATGATAAATGGGACCCAAAGTCTAGGCGACCATTTTGGGGTGCATACAGATTTTGGTGTTCATTGTGTTGATGATTTTGTGCTTTCATATTTATATCAGTTATAGTTTTCTGATTAGTTTAAGTATTTATCAAATTAATATAAGTGAAGAAAATTGTTTGTTAATAACTAATTTACCTCCCCCCCCTCAAGTATTCAGTCTGTTCAACAATTGGTATTGGATCTTTGGTTCCTTTCACAAAGCTTAACCACTTGAAATATATCTGATGACACATAAACTGAACATGCCTATGTTTGATGTATCTGACTACAGTTCATGGAAAGAGAAGATGAGAGGATACATGATCTCAATCAGGTACACTACCTAGAAGAATATGGAGATGAAGTATGTTTCTCCTTAGAATTATCTCAATACTCAAGATGAAATCACAGCCTATGAAGGGAATGAAAAATAAAGGTATGAAATTTTCAATGCTTTATAAAAAATTGAGTTAGCTAAGGTTATTTCATTGAAGAATGCCTATGAAGTTTGGGAAAAATTGAAAGAGATTTATGAAGGCAACGATAGAGTTAAGTTGTCTAAGAAGCTAACAACTAAGCACCATTATGAGAATCTAGGAATCAAAGAAGGTGAAGATATTAGAAGCAATTCATATAGTCGTATATACACTTAATAAAGTTCTTTACTGGAAGAAATATGACAAGAAATCATACACACTATGGCATTGGAGAGAACCTACAGTGAAATAATTCAAAATCTTTTGAAGTAGATGTTACATTCAAAGAGATAAGGACAATCTTGGAAAGTTTGACAACATATTAAATGAAGGTATATTTTGGGATATTCTACAAAGAGAAAAGCATACTGGTGTTACAACAAGAGAATGAATAAGATTGTTGAAAGTGTGAATGTGAAAGTTGATGAAGGCTTTCAGAAAACTCCTGAGAAACACCTTGAATATGAATCTAATATAGAGGACAAAGGAAAAGACAACAAGAAAGAAGAGGAAGAGACAAGGTAGGCTTCAACATCTACAACTAAGACACCAAGGTATATACAAAGAAATCATTTCAAGAATCAAATTATTCGTGATAAGAATATAGTCATTGTTACAAGAAGTAGAGAAGCACAAGAGCATGTTTTGTTGTGTTTACTTTAAGAAATAGAGCCTAAATCTATATAATAAGAATGTAATGATCATAATTAGAAAAGAGAAATGGAATAACTTGATTAGATAGAGAAGAATCAGACCTAGGAACTTGTTCCCAGACCGGTTGAAAAGAATGTGATTTCTACAAAATGGGTTTTTTGGAACAAACTGGATGAAAATAGTATGGTAATAAGAAATAGGGAAATATTGATTTTTAAGGGTTATACTTAGATTGAAGGAATTGAATTCGATGAAACTTATGCCCCTGTTGCCCAGATGAAGCCGATTTGGATATTCTTAGCATTTGCAGCATTTAAAAACTTCAAGGTCTATTAGATGGATGTTAAGTCAGCATTTTTGAATGGAGAATCGAAGGAAGAAGTTTACATCGAACAACTGAAAGGTTTCGAGTACGGAAATGATTTGTATGTTGTGTGTAGACTGAAGAAAGCATTTTACAAATTAAAGCAAGCATCTAGGGCCTAGTATGACCAATTGGATAAGTACCTAGTTAGACAAGGATTTCAGAAAGGATCAACTAATAACAATCTATATTACAAGAATTATTCAGATCAGATTTTGATTATTGTTGTTTATGTTAGGATTAAAAGTCGACAACACAACTGAGAGGGGGAGTAAATCAGCTATGAGACAATTATTAAACATTAAAACTTATAAACAAAACTTCCATCCAAATGATAACACAATAAATGCAAACACAATAACACAATCCTTTGTTGTTGAGGAAACCCTGTTAAAGGTAAAACCCTGGTGGGAATTAGCACCCAAAAATAATGTACTGAGAGTATAGTATCCATGTTAAAAGATTTAGCCCTGCTAGGAGCTTAATGATTTATTATAGTACACAGTCCCTGTTAAAGGAGAAACCTTGTTAGGAGTCAAGAGTAATAGTGGGCTCACTACCTAGGCATACTGCCTAAAGAAGGTTAAAGCCACCCTCAAGGACTTACAGTCTGAAACACAAGTGTATATAGAAAATATACAATCCAGTGAACTGTCTGATAGCAACTGTCTTTGCTTGGTCAGTTCTAATGAAGTGACATAATCATAAACTCTACTCTACATCCAACAAACAAACAAGATTGCATCTTCCACACTTCTTTGTCTCTGTCAATCACCTTCTCTTCATACACACATCTTTTCAAAAGAAAAGATATCTCATATATACCCTATTACAATAATTGATTAGGTTGGCCAATTAAACTTTCCCAATATGTCTTAATAACAAATATTCCTTAATATGTCTAATGTCATCCCTTAAGCTCACATAACCTGAATCCACATCGCTCGTAAGTTAAACTCAAAACACAGACTATCACCGTCCAGTATCCAGTCTTCACTAAAACATCTGTAACACATCTAATACATACTATTAAGCTGTGCGACCTTATAAATAAGATCACCACACATCACTATACACATCACTATCTTCGCTTGTTCTGAGTCAGCTGTGCAGTACCCGTACACCTCTGCCAGCCATAAAGCAATAGTAATAATAAGTATATTCTTCCTCTATTTTCCTATATGTTGACATCAGTGACAAAACATGAATGCCAACAACATCATCAGGAACCAATTCCAACAATATCCCCCTTTTGCATTGATGACAACATATGGGAAAACCCATCAACCCAAAAGTACTCTCTCAATACAATCTTCTCAAATGTTACTCCAAATGAGCTTTGAAGATTGTCATTAGTATTCAAGCATTCAAACTGACATTCGGTAATAGTCACAGACAAAATCAGTCGGTATGATCACCGAAGTGCAGAGTTAACCAAGTGCACTGATCACGTACAGAGTTAACCAAGTACAATGATCACCGAGCAGACAAAATTTACTCAGTAGCAGTGTACATCAAGCACATAATTTACACCAGGATACATAGGGAACACCGAGCACCGAGATACAATATTTACCAAGTGAACCAGCGGCCACATAAAAGTCTGTAATGGCACATCAATCTAGGTAAAAAAATTTTGCTGACCTAGATAATGGTTTACGATGATCGAGGAGATCATTAATTACGGATTCACAGCACTAATTGTTTATATCTCCTATGTTTAGATGATCAAGGTAAATTTTGTACATCGTTGATCTTAGGTTATGTAAGGTATTGTAAAACCCTAATTAGGTCAAGAAGTTTGATATATGTAATGTTACAATGTCATTTGTATTGTATGTTGATTAAGTAATTATCAAGTAGCCGCCATAATACAGACATCAGAGATCAGACAAGGGTTTTAGGACAAGGACTATAGGGCAAGAATTTAGTTTTCAGGATAGAGGCAAGGCTAGCGAGAAGAGCATAAGGTATTATCATTCACAGTAAGGTGATAGATTTATATTCACTTAAAGGATTTGTATTCACAATATAGAGATTGTAATTTATTCAGATCACACAACTTTGTTACTTTCTAACAATTGTAACAATCGAAAAATATCCTAACAGAGTAGACTTAACTGTCTTTGTATAAATCTCTTAATCGAGTGTACACATACTTTGTGTTGCTAAATCCTCACACGAGGTAGATCTAATCGATCTCATTGTTACTGCTAACAGGGTAAGGTCACTAGAAGTGATTAATCTTTGTAAGCTTTAACAAACTACTTTATTTACTGCAGTAGTGAAGTTTTGTGGGTCTCATCCCCACCACAGTTTTTACCTTCTAACAGAGGTTTTTTGTGATACCAAAATACTAGTGTCATGTGTACTTAAATTTGATGTATGTTTATTGTTTACATTACATGCATTTACATTTCAGCAGTGACATTACATGTTTGGTGAATATTATCTACTCAGTCGGTTATATCAGAAAATTTGATTACAAAGATTTGTTTGAAAGTTTTTAAGGGTACTGATTCACTCCTCCATTCTCGGTGCACACCTTTCTATTATCCGAACAATTGGTATCAGAGATAGTTCTCTTGTTTAGAAATTTTAATCACTGAAGAGAAAATATCTTACAATAGAAAGGTATACACTTGATAAAACTATTGAAAATCAGAAGTTACAGTTGCAGATCTATGTCGAACAATACAAAGAAGCCAAGGAGATACTCAGGGAGATGTTGATTAAGAGAAAGGACATGGCATTTTGTTGTCGTGAGACTGTTTATTAGGAAGAAGAGATTCATGACCCATTTGACACATCTGGATCTAAATTTGGCAACATATCTTATGCATCTGAAGGAATCATATCAAAGCTATTTGAGAGCAATCAACAACTTATTGATCAAGTGAAAGCACTACAGATAGGTGAAGATACACAAATTTTTAGAATGGTTGAAGTCTTGAACGATGCAAAGAAAGCTGAACAAGATAGAAACATGGTTGTTGATGACAGAAGGAAAATGACTGAAAAGTTACAAGAAAAAGAATCTGAGATATTGAGACTTACTGAACATTACTTTGAGATCACCAATCAAGTGATTGCTATGAGTCATGAGAAAAACTGAGTGAATATTGAGCTTGCTAGAAAATTGGAAGATATTGATGTATTGAAAGAAGAGAATGAAAAATTGAGAAATTAGTTGAAGATTCTACAACAACATAATGAAGTGATTAAGTGATCTGAAGACAATACTAAGATTATGGATGAATTTTTGAACTACCAAAGAAGACTGAACAACAATACTGAATTAGGGTATACCGAGCAAGGAGAATCGTCAAATCAAGCTGAATAAAGGAATGTATATTAAAATCCAAAGCCTAAGAAGCCCTCTTGCCATCACCATGGAAAACTAGACCACACATCAAATGTTTGTAGAAGCAAAGAAAAAGGTATTTCTAGAAACTCTCCTAAATTTAATGGAAATTGCTATAACTGTAATAAGCATGGACATCAAGCACATGAGTGCAGATCTAAGTTGAAAAAACCATAGAAGAAACCATACATGGATAAATATTGTCAAAATTGGAACATGCATGGTCATACATCACAAACATGCATGAATAATAAAAAGCAAATTTGGAAGCCTAAAGGACAAGAAAGGGTAAATCAACCGAGAAGACAAGGTAATGCCTATGCTTAGGATTACAACACTTGGGGTAGTTAAACAACATGTGGTAAATATGGATATATAACAAAAAACTGTATGAGACAATGGAGAACTAAGTCTAGAAATTGGTCAAACTCTGATATGACTTTATCACACTACCATAAGATTGGTCATTTAAGCAGAGATTGTGCAGACATAATACATACTTATGGAAATGGAAATAAAATCGAAGAAATTATGAGGATCAGAAATCAAATGTGGAGGAAAGCATCAAATGATAATGTAGGACCAAGCACAACAGTCAGTGACACATCATCTGATGGATTAGGTGGTTCCACCGTCTCCACCCGAGCAATACATGCAGGTATGGAACTATGTTTTACAAAGCTATATCTTACATCAGTTCCTATATTCATTGTACAAATGCCAAATTAGCATGAATTAAGATGCACTATGGTATTATATTTCTGATTACTTTGATCTAGTTGAGTCGGTTAATATGTACCAACTTAGTAATACCATTCGGTGAATATGTGTGAGACAACCAAGTTGCTAAGGCAACTGAGCATTTGGTACACTCATTGAGCTGAAGTATTGTTAGTGTTAACCGAGTATTATGTTTGTCTACCGAGTGGTTAGTGACGAGCATTTATTGCGCTGACTAAAGTTATTTGGTATAAATTCAAGGGTTGTGAACTCATTTGTTCACATAGCTCGATCACAGAGCATAACAGAGAAATAAAGAGAAAATTTGTAGCAGAGTATTTAGATGATTTGCAGAGATTCTGAGTATATTTCGAGCAACTAAGAGGTTAGACAGTACACATTTGTACTTACCGAGTTATTTCAAGTACTTTCATGGAAGCCCTAAATTCAAAATCAATGGCGTCTTCATCATGAACTATGAAGGCAAAGATGGAGAAAAGAAAAAAAAGGTGGTTCTTGTTAAGAGTTCTACTTGCACAGAACAAAACTACAAGATACATCCTCAGGTTGCAGCCCAACCCGATGACAAAGGTGCATTCTCCGCGATACCGCCTAGGGTTCTGTTAGTTCAAGATGTTAGAGCATACATTCAACGCAAGATCAGTGAAATAGGGAATTTTGAGCTTATATCGACATACCAGTCACTTTGTATAGATGGTAAACTAAAAGATGACCACAAACATCTAGAAGTGAAAGGGTTAACAAATGCCTAAAATTTGCTGAAGGTATTCATAACCGAATGGATATGCATTGTACTGAGCCGAGTTCATGATGGAAAGCTTTGGCTGGATGAACCAAAAAATATTAGCAAGGATTTAATACATGCAGTAACCGGGTATCCTACATCAGACAAATAAAAATCCCTAAGGCACCCGCCTAGAACTGAGATTGAAAATTGTTAAGGCTTAAAATTGTCACCCTAACTCAGGCATTAGGGCTACACGACAATTTTATCCTAACAATGGAAACCTCTCCTAGCTGTGGGTAGACTATGAATGAAGAGGAATCTCCAGATTCTAGGCCGGTTCCTATAAAATATGGTATATCACTTCCTGATTGAAAATTGAATTTGAGAAAAAGGAAAAAGGGATTTGTAACTAAACTTGAATAAAAGAAAGGTGATACACCAAGGATATTCAGACTCTTTTTGAAGCTTCAAACTGACATATACTTATCATACTCTAATGGATCTTAGACTATCATTCACTGCTCAATACATAGGTTAATTGAAAGGTGATAACTAGGGTTTTGACCACGAGCAATTCTTCTTCCATTAACGACATGCACTTTCCAAAAAAGGCTTATATTTCTGTAATATAAAATAGGAATTATTGTAATTCACTAAAATATATTGCAAAATTATTACTCTTATATGCCGAAAATTGAAAAGGAACTATGAGCAATGACCACAATAAGAAGTATGGAAAAGTGAGGCAATTGTATTCTTCTCAAAAATCTGTGTAAAATCTACATACATGAATTCCAAAATAATGGCAAGGAATGATGAAATACTCTTGCACAAAATGAAATTACACATATGCACTTACAATGGAATACAAAAGAAAATGGATCCACAACAATAGGAATTTGAAATTCACTAAAGCTAATTATCCCCTAAATTTGACTCCCTCAACAATAAAGCAAACCCCCCCCTAAATAGCCAACATGGCTTATTCAAATAGTCTTTCCCTCCAAAAACCCTCTCCACAACTATATGGTTTAAACAATATCTAAACCAATCCCTAAGTTTCAGTCTTCCAAAACTATACCACTAATTACCAACATAGTAATTACATCTTTTCAAATACATGACATTTGAATTTTAGCACTGTTTATTCAAAAACCCGATTAAGAGTTAGAACCCTTATCAATTCGGCACACCATCCATCTTTAACTCGGCCGACAACATACTACTGTAGTTGATGTTGCTATGGTTTAGTAACCTGCATAGTTTGGAACTGATTTGATCACCACCAGTTGGAATGGACAGTTTGATCCTGTCGTGGCACAAAAAGGTACCAATGTGGTAATGTCGATGCATTTGAGTTGTTAATGCATTTACTCCATCTGACAATGGATTCCAAATGAGAGTAAAATACAGTGTATCCCACTTTATCAATTTCATTTGCATCTCTTAGGGTTTTATGTTTATCTCTGTGCTGCCGCCATGTTGCAAGTGGAAACCATGAAACTATGCTATGAAATCCGCCATGTTCTGTGGAGAAACTCTGAGTTTCATGAGTTCTATGAGGAAAATGTTGTTTTTACATTCCATGGCCTCACTGTTATAGCCTTCTTCTCCAGTAAAAGCCGCGGCTTTTGATCTTCATATGCTCAAACAAGGCTTGAACTGTAAGTTTGCATGTTCTTACTTTAATGCTGGGATTTCTCGCTGATATTGTGCCATAATATATGGCGCTGAACAATGGTTTGTAACTCAGTTTGTTTCATCCCCATCACGGGTTTTGAACTTGCATTTTGTTTCAAGGCTTGGGGAGTTCTTGTCTATTTGTGACGCCACCACTGCATTTGGAAGTGAGACCACTACCACCTTGGAATGGTTTGGAGCTGTGGCTGAGGTGTCAAACCCATGAACTCTTGACTATGAATTGGGGATGTCCCAACCACAGCTTCAGGACTCATCCCCAGTTGTCTGTGTAACCTGGGACCTCATCACTGCTGTCGACCTTGAGCTGTGGTTGAGTTATTGGGAAAAGTCCTCTGCCATAGTTTCAGACTTATCCCCAGTTGGCTATGTAACCATTAAGCACCACCACTGTGCATATTTTCACTTCTTTCTTGACAACAACCCGCCATGTGGGTTTTCTTCAGCATTAAATATGTAGCCTGTGACTGAAAGATGCAATGGGTATATAAGGTTTTGAACTCTATGACATCTTTCAGTCATAAGCTTTACACTTTTCTTGCGAGTTGTTGCAGTTACACTTGAGGTTACGAAGGCAAACACCATGCACATACAAATAAGTTGGATTCTTTGTCATTTTTTGTTCATTCTCATTAATGACCTTCTCTGCATTAATATCACCTTTAGTTTCTGTTTGATGAATGATGTCATATTATGCTTGATGTTAACTGTAGCTATATATGATGACCTTTATATGCTCTCGACCCACTGCTGCATCACTGTTTGTTTGTGAACCTCACTGTCATGCTATTATTCACATTATTTCAAAACACCCACATGGATTTGCACTTACATTTACTAGTCTTAATGTTTGTCTAAACCTTGAAGTGGAACACGAGTTTTGAAATGTCTAAAAAAAACATCATCCTCGCTGTCTTCAAATATGTAATAAGCACAACATATGCTTTGGCTGGATGACACTCCACTGTATAAAAAAAAACACACATGAAACTTAAACTACAATATATGTTTAAAAAACACATCAACTTACAGTCGTGCTGATAATAGCGAGCATCTTTTAATGATATAGACTGAATATGCTGCTGTCTTTTATACAAGAATATACTGTTGTCTTTTTGGAGCATACATGAAAAGAGAAAACCCATGGGGTTCGAGCACGGGC
>MU225550.1:1819096-1835740 GCA_018584345.1 Thuja plicata
GATGTTGCTGTGGTTTAGTAACCCGCATAGTTTGGAACTGATTTGATCACCACCAGTTGGAATGGACAGTTTGATCCTGTCGTGGCACAAAAAGGTACCAATGTGGTAATGTCGATGCATTTGAACTGTTAATTCATTTACCCCATTTGACAATGGATTCCAAATGAGAGTAAAATACAGTGTATCCCACTTTATCGATTTCATTTGCATCTCTTAGGGTTTTATGTTTATCTCTGTGCTGTTGCCATGTTGCAAGTGGAAACCCTGAAACTATGTTGTGAAATTTGCCATGTTTTGTGGAGAAACTCTAAGTTTCACGAGTTCTATGAGGAAAATGTTGTTTTTACATTCCATGGCCTCACTGTTATAGCCTTCTTCTCCAGTAAAAGCCGCGGCTTTTGATCTTCATCTGCTCGAACAAGGCTCGAACTGTAAGTTTGCATGTTCTTACTTTAATGCTGGGATTTCTCGCTGATATTGTGCCATAATATATGGCGCTGAACAATGGTTTGTAACTCAGTTTGATTCATCCCCATCACGGGTTTTGAACTTGCAGTTTGTTTGAAGGCTCGGGGAGTTCTTGTCTATTTGTGACGCCACCACTACATTTTAAAGTGAGACCACTACAACCTTGGAATGGTTTGGAGCTGTGGCTGAGGTGTCAAGCCCATGAAATCTTGACTATGAACTGGGGATGTCCCAGCCATAGCTTTAGGACTCATCCCCAGTTGTCTGTGTAACCTAGGACCTCATCACTGTTGTCGACCTTGAGCTGTGGTTGAGATATTGGGAAAAGTCCTCTACCACAGCTTCAGACTTATCCCCAGTTGGCTGTGTAACCATAAAGCACCACCATTGTGCATCTTTTCACTTCTTTCTTGACAACAACCCGCCATGTGGGTTTTCTTCAACATTAAATATGTAGCTTGTGACTGAAAGATGCAGCGGGTATATAAGGTTTTGAACTCTATGACATCTTTTAGTCATAAGCTTTACACTTTTCTTGCGAGTTGCTGCAGTTACACTTGAGGTTATGAAGGAAAACACCATTCACATACAGATAAGTTGGATTCTCTGTCATTTTTTGTTCATTCTCATTAATGATCTTCTCTGCATTAATATCACCTTTAGTTTCTGTTTGATGAATGCTGTCATATTATGCTTGATGTTAACTGTAGCTATATATGATGGCCTTTATATGCTCTCGACCCACTGCTGCAGCACATTTTGTTTGTGAACCTCACTGTCATGCTATTATTCACATTATTTCAAAACACCCACATGGCTTTGCACTTACATTTACTAGTCTTAATGTTTGTTTGAACCTTGAAGTGGAACACGGGTTTTGAAATGTCTAAAAAAAACATCATTCTCGCTGTCTTCAAATATGTAATAAGCACAACATATGCTTTGGATGGATGACACTCCACTGTCTAAAAAAAAAACACATGAAACTTAAACTGCAATATTGTTTAAAAAACACATCAACTTACAGTCGTGCTGATAATAGCGAGCATCTTTTAATGATATAGACTGAATATGCTGCTGTCTTTTATACAAGAATATACTGTTGTCTTTTGAAGCATACATGAAAAGAGAAAACTCATGGGGTTCGAGCACGTGCTCGTGACCTCCATGGATTTTACTTAAAAATAGTGAACCACCATCTGTATACATCATTCTATCAATAATATATGCTCTATTCCTGTTATCAAGAATGTTCAAAACATCTATACGAGATATAAACTTTGCAAAAGAAACTGTCTCAACAGGTGATCTAAAACACATTATACAATTGCAATATTTTATCATGATCTAGCATAGTCTTTCTTTAATGCAGTTTCTGAATATCTTGATGGTACTCTTTCCATCATGTTTGTTTCCTTTATGTGCACACCCATGCTGATCTGGGACTGTTAATTTCTGTCAAATTTGCAATTTTCACATTTTTTGCTCCATGCTTTTATTCTGTTTAGCATTTTCATTTGACATAGTTTATGCATAATCTTTATGTATGAGATTTAAACTTGGATCCTCCAAGTGAACTTTTAACAAATGCATAGCAGTTAGATACATGTGAAGAAGCACTTACTGTAACAGTACTTTCATTAACTGCATAAAACAATGAGTTATTCAGAGTCTTTCATTTCTGCAATTTACCAACTTTCTTTGTTCGTGTCCCTTCCGTAGCATCTTTGACTCCTTCATGTGTTTTCAATTGTGATCTTCCAATGTTTGTGAAGATTAACCTTCTGAGGTATCAACCATCAATCTGCATATAATGAGTTATGGGAAGTTCGAGCATGGGCTCGTGACATCCACTGCATCATTTTTTTTTTCTGCATTCAGTTATATATACCTGTTTATTTGCACACACAAAACCATTCAACTTATTAGGTCATCAAATCATATGTACCAATTAATATTTGTGAATGAATGTAAGATGACATTCAGCTATGAGTATTGGTTGGTTTGTGTCATTTGGTGGACTCATAAGTTGATCCAATCATGAAAAAAAAAGGTTTCTCAGCTGGTAATACTAAATCCCTTTCATTCAGATATCTGATTTGAAGAATAACATGTATCAAAGYAGTCATAAATAGTAAAAGGTTTCATGTTTAGAATAAGTCCCTTTAATACTATTCTTCAGATACTATTGATGAATGTTTTTCTCAKTACATTGATTTCAGTAGATTGATATGCAGTTTTGAGAAGGATTGATTGTATGTTGTTTGTTGTCCCATGTATTGCTTAGATCCAACTGGATCTAACATCTTTTCTTTCATGATGCAGGGAAACCCTAGAAGACCTAAATGCAGATGATGAGGGACTTGGAAGACCTAGGACCTAATATGCAAAAAACAATGGAGATCCAATATGCAAGTAACAAACCACTACAAGGAAATGCATGGGACCCCTACTCCATACTTTCAATTATGCCTTTTATTCTGCAATGTACTATTGTTTTGACATGAAAAGAAAGATGAAGCAACATTTGTATAATACATTCAGTTTGAATGCACAATGTAATTGATCAAATTGTAATTTGAAACTTTTGGGAATATGATCAACTCTTAGAGTACAAAAATGACATTTCTGAAATGAATGTATGTAATTTACAAAATGTTTATTAATAATACTTGAAGGATAATATTAATAGGACTTTCCTAAAAATGCAATCTTTTCCTGTTTATGATTATTTTGATGCATGCTGCAAATTAGGATAACAAAAATCTTACAGGAGCCGAGTGGGATGGTAGAGATCTATGGATCAACTCCATCAGTGATCCTAAACTTAGGTTTGGTGCGTATGTCATTGGATACAGGATCTTCTAGTCAAGAAGACATAACAACGTTGCATGTGGAGCTTTTGACATTGCATACAAGATTGTAAAGAAAGGTTTACAACTTGATCTAGCCGAGTTGTTGCAGAGATAACTTGAAGAGAACATGAGAACAATCCGATCAACATGATTAAACACTTGTAAGTTTGGTTCTCTACTACTTTGCACATTCTTCTATTTGCAAAACTTTTGTTTTCCCTCCGTCGGTAATGTAAAATGGAAGACAAACTGACTGATTAAACTGCAAATCGATGTCTTTATTACAATTCTAGGAACAAATTTTGAACCTGTTATGAATGAGTATTTTAAAAAATTCAAAGCTAGAATGGAAAAGAGATCCAGAATACCAATGCAGTTGGTAGAGAAATATAAGGATGAAATCTATTTTGTAGTTGACACATATACTACTCTTATCAAGACAGTACAACCGAGGAAAACATGGCTACCTCCGATGGAATATGAACTTGACATTGACATAGCTTTTGATGCTATAGAAAAGTTACTTAACAAACCAGTTGACAAATCTGCCATGAGATTTGGCACATATGAAGAAGAAAAGACCAGAATATCAATTGGACTACAAGTTGAGAAGATGGGTAGGAAGAAGGCCAAAATTGTAAAGACTTTAAAGAGAAAATTTTCTATCACTAATGAAGAATTGGATAAGTCAGTTGATGATACTGAGGAGCAGACCTTAGTTGGTAAATATGAAGAACCCAAACAAGATGTTGATGCCACCGAGTCTGATGAAGAAAAAGTTGAGGTACCTAAGGGAAAAAAGGGCAAAGGCATAAAGACTGAGTCTCTACCGAGGACAAGATCACAAACGGTGACAACAGATTCACCACCTTTAAAGAAAGGAGTTGCAAAGATAACAAGGTCATCACCAAAATTCACATATCAGACAAGGAAACCAAAGACCTTAGTACCAAGACAGAGAAATAAATATATAAGGAATAAGGATGACAAGGATGATTCTGATGAAAATATTGATCAATTTAAGGTTGTGCAGAATAAAGCACCAAAGACTATTGATGAAATTGCAGAAGCAATCAGAACAAACAGACGATTAGGACATCCTAAGATACACGCTTATGCAGATCTGACTACCGAGAACAAGGATAACTTGAAGAAGCTATCATAGGTATGATGATCAATTTAAAATAGTTCCCTATTGAATTTTCTACTTACATTCCAAAAGAGTTATATGATAAAATGTCAGTCAGATGGACTTATGCACTCAACACCGAGAAACAGATGAGAGAGGCAACTCTCACTCTACTTAAGAATGATTGCACAGCAGAACAAATTGATGATATTATGAAATAGTATGCAAAGAAGTTCCCTAAGAAAGACAAATACTGAACATACTTCAAGGGAATCTTAAGGAAGTTGATGAAGAGAGCACCATGATTTGGAAAAATCTGGTGACTCCGCTAGAAGAAATCGAGGACATTGCACCTGCAGTTGATACCGAGGGACATTGACCAAGCAAAGAACCAATCAACGTTGAAGATGCAACTAATGATAATGTATTAGATGTTATTCCTGAACTATTGACTAATCTAAGTCATCTAGAGATCACAATAAATAATATAACTGAAGGTGATCCTGATGATAAGGCTAAAGAAGATGAAATAATCAGAGCTACCGAGACCATAGATGAACATGATACAACAGAGGTCACCTGAGCAATGGTACCAGGTAATCTTCCTATCTTGGTATAAGATATTGATATAGAGAGTGAAGCAGAAAAGACTACACCTGAGAAAGTCACAGACATAACTGAAGACAAGGGTGATACACAAGGTAAAGAGACCGAGCATAGTGGTGGGACAACACAAGGTGATGCACCTAAAGATACCACTGATGCAGAAAACAAAGGTGAAGGTAACATAGAAAAAATGAAGGTAGATACTTCTACTACTAACACCAGGTTAGCTACTAAGGCACCTTCCCAAGTCATCACACCGACTGAGCCAACAAAGCAAGAAACTGAGCAAAAGGATCGACTAACAATGACACTGTCTCCTTCATCAAGCACACCAGAGAAGAAGAAGAAAAGGAAGAAAGGGAGAAAGGGTCCCGTGACACTTGATGAAATCAATGAAATTCCTGATTGTGATCCATGGACACTTGACCCTGACTCTTTGACGAGGTATGGTGAACTATGCACCCAGAAAACAACACAAGATAAGTTGAGGCAAGAACATAAAAGTGCACAGGTGCTAGAGACCATTAAGGAGATTCTAATGCAAGTTGTATGTTCTAGATGTGAACATTGTTGAATCAACCTCCATTCTTGATCAACTTGCCTTGCTCACAATCAGTAAGAAGGTAATGCAAAAAATTGGCTAAGTCCAGAACATCGGTAGACAATGAGAACATCACTTTGGTGGCGGTCATGGTAGAAATGGAATTTTGAGGAGCCATCATAGATACAACATCAACATGATTAGATTTTAGTGTGGTTCCAACCACAACTCATTTGGTTAATCAATGAAATATTTTTTGTTGTCTCATACATTTAGACAAGTAGAACTCAAGAGTTCTTGAGTAATAGTTGGTAAATCACACATCAATTGGCGGTACATTATGTGCGATCATTTCTAATGTTATGATGATGTGGAATAGAGGTTATGAATTCAATGTTTTGACATTTATGTGATCGATGCAAACATTTAAGTTGGATTTGAGGTGTTGCATTGGAGAAGTCAAAACATGTTTGACTACTTGGGAGATATAACTTGCAGATCTTATCTTGATCTAACACGGTTATGATAAATCATTTTATTCATTGAGATTATCACTTTGACACATGGTTCTTTTGCGGGAAATTATTTGAAGATCATTTTTGGTGTGTTTGATGTCAATGCAAGTTGTATATATAATGAGAACTATTCTTATTAAAAAGTATGAAGTTGTAGTTGTGTGGGTGAAGCGATTAGGGTTTTGTGATTTTAATTGGAGGTTGCGATCAAAAAGATGATAGAAAGAGAGCAGAGAGAAATTATAGAGTACATAGAATAGATTGGACTTGATAAGCAATCAGTGCTACATCCAGATCACTAATCTTGTTGTTCCCTAATAGTTGTAGCAAGCAAAATCCCTCAACCAGGTGAACTCTAACATGTTCTTTTTTGTTTGTAAATCCTTTAACAGGGTAACTTCTTTATTGAATTTTGAAATCCTCTAGCGGGGTAGATCATAACTGATCTAATTATACTCCTAACACCATACTAGTCACTCCTAACATGGTGAACCCTCAAAAAGGGTATTTGTAGCTCCTAACAGTGAAAACTCATTTACTGCAGTATTGGGCTTGTGGGTGTCATCCCCACCGTGGTTTTCTCCCACTAACCAATGGTTTCCATGATAAAATATCATTATCACATGTGATGAATTTATGGATGCTTGATATTACATTCTTTTATGTGTTTTCATCAATTATATTTTTTGTGGTTTGGAAAGTAAATATGATGTTATTTAGATCAGTGGTTGAATTTGTTCACTATCTGTTTAGATTGATTCGCCCCCCTATCAGTACCTAATAATTCCAACAAATATTATCAGAGAGTTAGTCCTCTTGGTGATAAGCCTAAAAACTTGGGGAAAAGATCCACTATCATGGAGGGTTATAGGTATGAGATGCAACTTGAGAATGCAAACAAGATAATCATTGAGCTGCAGGAAAAATTGAAGAAGTCATTTGCCAAAAGGAGAGAACTCATTGAGCAATTGACTAAAAGACAAGACTACATAGAATAACTATTTGAAGGTAGTGCATCTAAAGAGTCTGAGGAGGAAATCGTAGATCTGATGAGTAAGAACAAGGGTCTCAAAGAAAATGTGGCTAATCTGAAAAGAGAGCTTGAAAGTCAGTCTATAAGGATGTGTGAAGTCCTTGAAGTAAAAGGAAAAGATGAAGATGCAAAGAAGACTGTAGAAGCTTCCAAGAAAATTGATGATGATTCCCTCAAGGCAAAAGATCAAGAGCTTTCTTTATATCAGAGTCAAATGCAGGATACTGCTGTAGAGAATCTACAAGTAATAGCTGAGAATGAAAGGCTTATAGAGATGAATGAGACATTGAAGAAGGAACTAAAAACTGAGAAAGAAGCAAATGAAAAGCTGAAGAAATACAATGAAATCTCACAAAATCTTGATGAACAAATAAAGAGCCAAAGGAGACACAAAGAGACAATTGGTCTTGCATATATAGGAGAAAGAACATTTGAAATCGATGGGTCCTCTAAATCTGAACCTAAGGAGACACAAAAAGATCAGAAGTGTTATGCCCTGCATACCTGTCCCTACATTTTGTGTGCAAAATGTTGGGTCCCCTCTTTTCACTTTTGGGCTCTTGCCTTGTTTTCTTTGCCTTTGTTTTCTTTGTTTTCTTCTCTAGGTTTTCCCTCCCATGAGGTTTGTTTGCTTTCTGCTTTTTTTTTTTGCGTCTTCGGGACCCGGTCCCAGAGTTGGTTGTTTCTTTTCCAGAGCCAGATTTTGGACTCTAGGATTCCCCACCACGATGTCTCTTCCTCGCGAAGAGGTATGGTTGCATGGAACCCCCGGGCCCGGACTCCGGAGGTTTGTTTCTTCCGAAGACCACGGGAAAGAAGGTAACTGGGTTTTTACCTTGGGTATAAATAGAAATTACATGTCACTTTCACAGTTACCGCGATTAAAACACTTAGAGCTTTCAGAGCGATTCCTTGGTGATTTGAAGTGTGATTAAGTGTGAATTACTCTGAGCTTAGTGGATAATTACGAGTTGATTTTTGGTAACTGTTTGCAATCGCTGAGGGTTGAAGCTGTTGTAGAGCGGTCCTAGTGCCTTCTCTCCTTGCCGTTCTTCAGATTTCTAGGTGGGTCCTCTAGTTCCTGCTTTCGTCCTTTTGGTTTTGGTTTTGTTTTGTTCTGGCTTGTAATCCTATTTTTTACATTTTCTGCTTCTGGTTTGCCACTCGTTGGTGGGTTGGCTCTGCCAGAGGGTTGTCCGCCCTCTGCGTAGCTGTAGATTAGTGTACATTTTGTATATTGTCTCAAGGTAGCTTCTGTGCATGTGTTAATATTGTTTATATCTATGTAAAATCTGTAAATGAGGTATATTTCTATATATCACATGTATATATGCTTTGGCCCTCGGCCCTCCTGTATTCTTTGTGTATATATTCTATATATCCTTTCAAGCTCACGAGTTCCTTGCCCTCTATCATGCATTTTTGCTTCATGAGGCCGAGATCGTCGAGATGGAGTCACCATGGTTTGAACTCGGCACCTCGCTAGTTTGAGCCATGGCAGCTTTCTCTCTCCTCCATTGCATCACCTTAGTGGAAAGATTAATTTCCCATGAGTGGGCATTCAAACCATGTCCCATCTGACATTTAATTCCTCTGTGTTTTCTCACTTGTCACCATAAATGTCTTAACGCCACTTGTCACCCCACCACGTGCCAACACACATCGACCAAAGTATGACTTATTGCCAGTCACATTGGCAATGGCTAGTTTGTCCAGACTTCGGACCTCCAGCAAGACCTTGTCTTCCGCTTCTTCCTGCCACTTTGTTAAAATGCTCCAGAATGCTAAGTCATGTTCATTCTAGATACACCGGAACTTTTGATGTATGTACTAATGCTTGTTTGACAGGTGTAGGGCGATGAAGAATCTCCCGGAGTTGCAACTTATTTTTATATATATGTCCTAACGGTTCTCCGGTCTTGCAGGTTGTGCATAACTGAACAGAATGTCTGAAGTACTCACACCTCCTGATAGCCCGGAGCTACCCACCACTTCCACCTAGGTAGTTATGAAGACAAAGATGGAAAGAATGCTAGCAAAGCTTCCCCTAACCTCCAAATACCCAAAGGAGGGAACTATTGTGGGGTCCAAGGTTAACTCCAAAGTCTAGGAAATCACAGACATGGATCCCGGGCCTTATGACGAATTGCAAGGCCTAATCCAAACCATTTACAATTTGAAGAACACCGGAGACAGTTTGACCACTCATTTGGCCGCCTCTGGTATCATAAAGGCCACAAAATTCCCTTTCATGGTGCAGTCGCCGAAGTTTATAAAGCAACTGGCAGTACTCTACAACGCACCTACTCGCACCATTCTGCTCGCCGATCCTCAGCTGCTACACTACCCAGCTATGATCGTTACCTTGGATGCCGCAACCTTCACGTCCGGATTGGGAATTTCACAATTCAAGGGGTCCACTGTCGTTACCTGGGTCGACTCACTAAAGGAATTCCAGGAAGCTGAGGCCATTTCTCGACAGTACCTTAACACTCATTGGTTGAAGTCCCTAAAGAGGGACCATAAGAGAATGAAGCTGGAAATTCCCCGTGGGGATTTCAAGGAGCCCATTCAAGTGGGCATCATATTTTTATGTAGGGTTTTTGGATTGCCCCACGCCTGAGAATTCTCGGCATGGATGTATTATTTTCTATACCGCATCACCACACACAACAGGACCTTCAACTGGGCGGCTATCATAGCCAACCATGTGGATACACAGATGAGGACCATCACCCAGATCTCTCAGTTTTATATGACTTCATATGTGCTGTGGGCCCTAGCATAGCAAAGACCGGCTTTTTCAGGGTTGGGCACAGTTAGAGAGCTTGGAAATGGGCCAGGCCAAATGACACCGTGGGATCATTACCCCCAAGTACAATGGGAACTTAGTTTCTCAAATTTTTGTCGGGTAAACGATGCTTTCATTTACAACAAAATTCTAACACTTACTCACGATTCTGGGTACCGCCTCTCATAGGCGGCAATGACCCTGGTCAGCTCCTACGACCAGTAATTTATTCAGTTCCAACTTCACACCTAAATTTGGGTGACAGGCTTCAATGGGAAGCCCTATCTTCTTCCCCGGTATTGCGGGGACAAAATTATTCTCTTAGAATTCTTCCGACAGATGATGGATCTGCATGCCCTCTTCACGTTGAAGAAGGTCATCAACGTCCCATTCCCTTTCTCTTGTGGGAATTATACATGCATCCTTACCGCAGCCCGGTAGGCAAACAATGAACTAAAGAACTTGGGGCTGGTGGAATTCCACCACGCCTGGAAGAAGTATGATCCCTACGGCAAGATTGCCACAACACTACCTCGGGTGTCCCCACTGCATGAAGAAGACATTGAAGACTTCTGGGTGGACTGCCAGGATAGTTTTGATCTCCGGACCTGACAGGATACAAGGATGAGCAAAGGGCTCATGAAAACGCTCGACCTTCAGACTTTCCCGAAGGGTTTCAAAGATGACGGGCCGTTGGAGGATCTAGCATATAAGGAGCAGGGGCTGGACAAACTAGATCTCCCTTTGGTGGATTGGGCCACCCCGGAGGATCTAACGATTGAAGGGGTATGTCACCCCATCACAGAGGCAAGTCATTGGTACTTTTCCTAGGTGTGTCCAAAAGCGCCTAAAAGAAATTGACAGTCAAGAAGACCATTCCCTCTTCAGCCTGCGCTGGACCCTCTTCGCCCGCTGCAGCCATTGAAGAAAGCACAAGTAGAGGGAAAGAGAAAGAGGGTGCCCCAGTTGCCAAGGCACCTCCCCAGATTCCTACCCTTCTGATGGCTCAATTACATCAGCAAAGCTGGCCAACCAGAAAATAAGCATGCAGGTATCCGTCGGTCTCCCTATAACTCCAATGGCTTCTGCTCGCCCGGTGGGATCCTCGTCATTGGAAACCATGATGAGCAGACAAACTTTCGCTGAGGTAGAGTCTACTAGTGTTATGGACACTAGAGCTCCGCTGGTGAGGAAGAAAAAGAAAAAGGTGACCCCAACACCAAGCACGGTTGCGAGTCTCGGTATGCCAGAGATGCCCCCTGTGGATGTAAGTTCAGACTCTCCCAAACTAGAAGATATTTTGGACTCCTCGCCTCTGCATGACGATTTTGATGACACCTTCTCGGTGAAAGAGCTCCTGGAGATTCAACAGGGTATTGGCCATGCGGTGAAAAAATTGCAGCTCAGGACAGAGAAGAGGCCCTTGTAGAGAAATAAATCCTGGAAGAGAAAGAAACATCAGAGCAGGAGGCCCGGGAAGAAGTACAAACAAAACCTGAGCGGGAGAGAATACCGGTCCAGGAGACCGAGAACACACCAAGGCAACACACAGACGAGCAGCTGACAATCGGGGAACCCAGACCTGCAGGATCAATCGTACCCTCGATCATCACGCTCCAAACACCTTTGGTAACTTTGGGTGATGAAGTGCCATGAAGCACTTTCACTGAGGTAGTAACAGTGGCTGCCTTGTTAAATTTTGGCCAGAGACCTCACCCACCTCTAGAGGATGCTCCGGTGGAAGAGAACGTTCCAATAGACGAGGCTAATGAGGCCCAGGAGCAGCAACAACAAATGGACCAAGAAGTCCTAGATAAGGAAAACAAAGAAACAATAGGCATCAATAGAGATGAAGTCCCTGAAAACACAGATGAGATTGAGACCAGGGAAAAGATCCTGGATAATACTACAAAAGACGCCAGCATGGCAGAGAACATCAAAGATTCTGGAGAGCGTGAAGAGGAACGAGAACAGGAAAATGAAGTAGAACAAGAGTGAGAAAAAGAGCCTGAAGATAATGTGCATTTTGGGAATGTGCCACCTAATTCTGAAAGGAATCCTGATGAACAGGTATTGACAGCAAGGCCACCCCAGCTGCCCCAATGGCTGGTCGAGTCAAGGAAAAGGAAGACCTTGGCGGCAACCTCAGGCGATACGCTCTCGTTGGTGGAAATGATGGCCAAGAATGCAGAGGCTAAGAAGCCCAAGAAGGCACGGGTAGTCCATACTCTCTGGATTAACCTAGCAGGTAGTGCCATTGTGATTATCGCAACACCCCCAAAAAATGCAGACGCGATGGCCGTAAGGACCGAAGATTACAACATAACAGAAGTAGCATTGGGGAAGAGGGATAAGCAAGGTGAATTGGACTTGCTGAAAGAGGCCACCAAGGCAATAGAGGCTAGGTACATAAAGCAGGGCCAAAAGCTGCAAAAGGAAAGAGAAACAAATGCCAATCTCCTCGCACTTCTGGCAAAACTAACACAGCCTTTAGTTGAGGTCCACCCTGGAACCCCTTCCTCTGGGTTGCCGCTTGCACAGGGCGACGTGGATTCTTTGCGGATAATGAAGAAAAAGGCACATGTTGTAGATGGGTGGGCCATCGAGCAAGAGGCCACCATGAGACAATTTCTAGCGCTCTCAGACCTTTACAGGGTCAATTCTATTCTCAATCATGCAAGAGGCTCCGCTCAGGTATGGGAGCAAGATTTGGAAAAATATGAAAAGTGGAAGGTTGGGCTGGAAGAGATCCGCAACCTAGGCGAAGAAGTCACCACAGAGTCCGTAATTTTGGGAGAAGAATCATATGATTCCCTCCAGGTCCAGTACTCCACACTTGCCCTTAAAATTGAGGTTTGTAAGGAACTGGTCAAGACCTCGAAAGAGAATCTAACAGTAGCCTGATACCCCTTGGGTTTATTTAAGGCATTCATGGTTGGAGTATCGCAATTCAATCCCTTCACCACCAGAACATGTACCCCAGAGGACTATGTCCTCAGTAAGTTTGATGAGCGGATGGAGTCCTTGTATCCGCCAGCCAGAGATTTTGACCAGGGCAGGTTATCCAGATTTTCAAAAACTATGATCCGATCGCATGATGCCATCAAAATGGTGGATGAATTCTGGAACGGGGCCGAAGAAGTTGAGGAGGCATTGGAGGCTGTCCGTAGTCGGTGGGATAGCATCTGGAGTATAGACAAAGAAAGCATAGGCCAAGTATTGGAAGCTTGGGAAAAATCATAGGAAGTAATAAAGTTCTTCGGACTCCAGAGAATCTTATCAACCACATGTAGGTTGTATTCTTTATTCTTTGGAGGCACAAGCTTCTGGATCCCAGAGTTCCATATCCTACATTTTTGTACTCTTTAAAGTGATCTGTGTCTCAGTTCCCAAGGCCGACCAGTCACTTTCAAGGCAGTAATAAAAGGTTGTCAGAAGATGGGTAACCGCAACAAGGCACGTCAGCTCGACAAGAGGTTTTCTGACAGACGGTCTTCCCAAGGCGCCGCTTCAATGTTACACCTGGCGCATTGAGACAGGGCGTCTCTTTCCCATTTATGTGGCATGTAGTCTCAATCCCTGGGGGATCAGATTTATGCTTTCTCCTCCTGGCTCTCTTCTCGAGGCCGATTCTTCCACTCCGCTTTTCTTTTCTTATTCTTTTGACATGTCAGACCTTCTCTGTCTTGAGGTCTTTTGTAGCATGGTGCAGGTAGTACCAGCCACCAGATAATATATTATATTGTAAAGTGTAAAATAAGTTAGGGTTAGTTTTAGTTTGAGTGATGTGTATAAATAATAAGTCTGACCTCATTCCAAGGGTCGGCAAAATTGATGATTTTGCAGTCCATAGTTAATAGAAATTGGGTTTTCTCAGTTCTTAGTTGCATAGCTCAATGCTCCATAGTTTCTAAGCTTTCAGTAGTTAGATGCTCCCCTAGAGCCACCATTATACCATGCACCAGTGCTTGCTAGAAAAGGTGTTAATGAAGAAGGAAGAATTCTCTCAATGATGTTGTTGGCATTATGTCTTCTGGGTTAACGATATTTTATGCTTTGTGTTCTTCATGTCCTTTGCTCTGATACTTAAAGTAGATTAACGACCTCCTTTCCTTTTCTACTGATGAAATATGAACTGATAGTTGTACATTTCTTCGATATTTAGTGTAGTGTGTTAGAGCATTGTTGATATTTTGAATGTTTAGTATAACTATAGGTAGATGAAATCTTTCTAACTCTGCAGTATCTTTTGGAGTTTATTTGTAAAATGAATGCACACTTGTAGGAAACCCCACTCACTTGAATCCCCGGAGAAGACGAGTTTAAGATAACCAGCTATCCCCCTCAAACAAAACAGTCACATCTCCCAACCGAGCCCCGCACTGTCGAGATCCGACTCTCACGTGCTTGGAGGCCCGTGGAATCTCATTTCCCCAGACAACCTTTATAGGCAAAGTTGGCTGATACCCCAGTATCCGGTGACAACTTACCTCTGTTGGCAGACCCGGTCACGAAGTCCCATGAACAAGAGGGTAGATCCAATCAAATTAGGTAAGAAACCTAACAAACCTACTTGTTATAACTGTGGAAATCCTGGTCATATTGCAAATGTGTGTAGGAGAAAACCGGTGAATAAGCCTCACTCTTTTAATGGTTAATTTGATAATTTTCATAAGTTTGGTCATGTTGCATATGAGTTTAGATCTAGTTCTAGCAGTAGATCCAGTAGTGGTAACTTTGATGGATATTATTTTACATGTAATAAATATGGACACAAAGCTGGAGATTGAAGGTCAAGGGTGTATGCACCTAGGTCACCTATCACACTGGTGAATAATGCTAGAAGGGAAAGACAATTCAACACTACATGTTCAGTATTTGGTAACTATGGACACCTAGTAGTAAATTGGAGAATGAGAACTATGAGAGGTAATTTTGTTCTTGGGAAGTCAACTGACATGACATGTTTTGTTTTTCATAAGATAGGTCATCTGGATAGAGACTGTTAGTTTAGGAACCAATTTCCTGATCGGTCAGAGGATAGGAAAGGAAAGAAAATTACCAATGTTGATGAAGTTAGAAGTGATATGAAGAAGACATGGGTGAAGAAAGGTGAAATAAATTCCTTTGAGTTAACTAAGAGATCCACAAGTTCAAGAAGTGTGGAGACTCCATCGGTGAATGAAGCATGTTATTTGGTTAGAGGGGGCACTTATAGACAAATCCATTACCGATCCCCTAGATTTATGGGCGGTAAATATCTATATGCAAATTATGGTGTAAGTTTCTATGACTTTTTTTTTGTGATCGTGTGTTGATCGCACTGAGATTTCATGGTTAATTTCTATTTATTAGCGGTTATTTCTTTTGGTTGAGTACCAACCGGTGGATACATGTCAACCGGTGACTTGTCACTATTCCTACAGTTGAAGTATGCAACATCCATTTCTCTACAATAAATAGAGGGAAAGTAATTTCATTTCACACCTTTACTTTCATTTGATCATTCGAGAGCTATCTTGAGCTAGTGTGTGCAACAACTACTTTTGGGATTAAGATTTTGAGCTGAATCATATCAAGTTTTTGCGAAGCCCTAACATGTGTATTGCATATTATCAGTTTAGTCTATTTTTAGATTTGTGTGTTTTTGCAGTTGGTCACAATGGCAAAGAACATTGATACTCCAGTTAAGGTTAACATCACTAAGGAGCCTTGACCTGTATTCAAACTGCATCCAATCAAAGCGGCCGAGATTGATATTTCAGGATCCCTATCCACTATTCCTCAAGGAGTGATGTTGAATGAATATGTTAGGTCCTATATCGATTGCAGAATTGAAGAAATAGGATCTGAAGCTATCAAGAAAGAATACAATAGTATGTGGATCGATGGCATGTTGAAAGATGAGCATAAACATCTACAAATGAATGGTTTAACTTATGCAGTAGATATTCCCACTGAATTCCACCCCGATTGGATTCACTATGTGGTCACCAGAGTGCATGATTAGTTTATATGGCTAGACAGACCACACAAGATTTTGAAGACAATGATTCATAGGGTTACATGATTTTGTGCACATGAACTTGAATGTAAATTACGAACGGTGGCAACTCATTTGGTCACAAAACTAACCAAATCCAAACAAGATGGCAGAGAAATGATAATAGACATATAGAAGTAGAACATATTGTTATAGCATCTTCTTGTAACCAGGTGTTATGGATGAAGAAAACATTTACTCTCTATAAAATATGCACATTTCCTACTATAATCATCAATAAATGAAAGGAACATCTACAAGAATAAACAAGTTAGAATGAATAAGATCCAACTCACCTAAATATTTATGAGAAGAATAAAATTGACCATATTTCATCTTGTCCATAAATGAAATGCTCACAAAAATCATAATCGATATTTCCAAGTCTCTAGTGCCATAACATAGTTTTATTTGTAGCTATTTTTTATGTAGAATAAAAAGCACCCTTGTAACCACCTGTATTTGGTCTGTACCGACCATAGATAGTGTTTTCCCTAGGTGTGATCATACCCCCTGTTATGTCAAGACAGTGTTAATTTGGCATAATTTATTATTAAATCAGATTTAATGTCCTAGGTGATTTTTATCACTAATTTATATTAATTACTTCAGCCATACAATTCAAATCAATTTCAACCAATCAAATATTATCAAATTCAAACA
>MU225550.1:1857798-1884080 GCA_018584345.1 Thuja plicata
GCTCTTACTCCTTTAAAGAGCTATATCATCTTCTGACTTCATTATACTGTTCCTCTGTAACTTCTACTTACATCATAATCGACACTTGTAACATATCTTTACATTACATACTTATATCTTCAAATCCAAATAGGTGCGACCCAAAACAAATCACTAGTCGGCCCTAAAACAAAAATATACAATGCTTCCGAACAAGTCGGCCTAAGCGTGTTTACTATAAAATTAATTTCATTATTACAATCTTATAACTAAATGCGCTTAGCCATTACATTATAAAATCATACACGCTGATCAAAACTGTAGTCGGCTTCCATGCTCTGTTTCCTGGACTGCAGGTCTACTAATCTGTCTGTAACTTTTCCGTACTGATGTTTCGTACTCTGCGTGTTTGGATCTAGCATGTATATACACCATAGAGTATATACCTAAGCACGCATGTTCTTGTGTGATCTTTAACACGTGTGCTAATGTGCTGATCTCTATATGTGTCTGTCTGCTCTGTTTTCACACTTAGTCATTTTTCCTTTTATGACAGAACTTAAGTATGACTTTGTTGCCATGATTGACAAGAAAAAATAAGTCATGCTTCCTCAGGAAGTCAACTTGCCAACAAGAATGATATGATGGGTTTGTTATCTCGACTCCCTTACAGAGTGGTTCTGGCTAAAGATGTACGACTGCATTTGAGATGCAAACTCGACAAATTCAATCATGACAAGCAGTATGATCTTTGGGTCAAAGAATTGGAAAACAAAGATGGAACGGTAAAACCAGAGTATCATGTTTTGGTTGAAAAAAGGTTGGATGTGCTCAATAAATTTCCCCACTTCTGCAACAATGAGTATTAGGTGAGAATGGCCATAATTAATTTTCATGACCCCTTTTTGTGGCTGGATGAGAGTCATCTCTTGACAAAGGAAGTTATGAAGAAAATAACATGATTGAACAATACTGACAGTGTACTGAAGATTAAATTAGTTAAATTTGACGTGGTCAAAGCTCTCACAAGAGTTGTTTCAGATGGTATATAATTAGTGGTAAACACTATTATCGACCCAACAATCAGATATGCAGCTGAGGTTATCGACAATGAAATTTATTACAAAAACTGAGAGAATTCTATTTGACCCAAAAAAATCCTTGTGGTGTATCAAATGGTGAAAGATGCACAACTGAGGTAGAATCCCTCCTTCAGTGATTAAAAATACAAGAATGACATCACCTTCATAGTGACATCCGATCACTGTATCATGCAAGGAGTACAACCAAGAAAACAATGGGTCCTGGCTCTTAGCTATGAAGTGAGAAAAGAATTAGTTGAAGACTATCAAAGGTTATCCTCAATAGCCCCATTGACACATCTAAGGAGAGGTTTGGCACAACACAAGAAAAATCACTTGAGATTTATAGCAAGAAAGTGGCTAAGGAAGGTCGGAAGAATATGGATAAAGTGTTGAAGGAAGCCAAAGAGTTTTCTGGTATTACTAAAGAAAATAAAGCTACTATAATGAAGAGAATCACACACAACTCTATCGGGAATCTCTCTGGTACTTTAATAGCTTCTACTCCTATAGAGAAGGTCGAGAAGGAGAGTCCCTCTAAGAAGAGAAAGAAGGTTGAATCTATTCTAGTAATCTCAAAGAAGCCTAAAGAAAAAAATTCTCGTGTTAATCCTATTATAGTTAATTCCAGTAATGAATCCAATGATTTGACAAGGTCTAAAATTGGTTCAGACAAAGAGAATTTCTAAATCAAGGTGATGAAAGACAAAGGGAAAAAGAAAGAGGCATGTCTTGGTTATGATCCCCATGATTCACAAATATTATTTGATGTTTAAACATAAAATGGTAGAAAAGATATTGGCAAGTTGTATGAACCCACCTCACCTGAAGGAAAACAAACTATTATTGAAGCCTTTGTAAAGTATGGTGCCAAATTAGATTTAGATATAAATGATTACAAGAAGGAAATTATTGTATCTCAATGGAATGAATTAAACAAAATTAGGATAGAAGAAAAGAAAATAGATGATGATATCTTCCAAGTAGCATTGAATGAATTATGTACAAACATAGTAGGAAAAAAATATGTGACATCATTCTATGTAGTTGCAAAAGATTCAGTCGGTAGAATAAAGAAAATAATATGCATGATTATGACAGATAAATCAGGAGTTGTCCAATTGAAACAAGATATGATTGTTGAACTGACCACTTTGGATAGTAGACTGAATATGCTTTCTCAAGTTAACACCACATGGCCTCTCACTTCTCAAGAATTCATCTTAAAAATATGTTACTACTGAGTTTAATGATGATGCTATTTATTTTTTGGATCAAAATCATCCAGTTATAGAGCTATCTAGCTCTCCGGTAACTAATGTCACATCGGTAGGTGATTTTGTGGTAATTGAAGAAATAAAAGGAGACAAAGTAGAGGTAGTTGAAGAAAAAGAAAATAAAGCTGAGAACATAATAGTGGTTGATCAAAGAATCAAGATAGAGGAATCAGATGTGTGCATAGATACTGTCAGATCTAGAGATAAATTTGAAACAAAAAAGGAAAATGTAGAAATAGAAGAAAAGGAAAAGGAAACAGAGGAAACAAAAATGCAAGAAAAAGAAAGCAATGGAGAAAAGAGGAAAGAAGAGGAAATAAAATAGTCAGTTTCTATCGACAACTTTGTACAACTCAGTCCTGAGAAAAAGGAACCAAAGGTTGATGTAATCAATCAAAGTGTGAACACCAATACAAGTTCTAGTATGTCTCTGAGAAATTTGATTCCTTGACCATTGATGATACAATTGGTCACAAATTCTACCTTTTTATAGATTTTAAAAAGGTTACCCCTAGACAAAAGCTTCAGTTGGGACAAACCATTACTGCTTCAACTTAGGAAGAGGTATTGCAAGAGTCAAAAGAAAGAGAAGAAGTTATTAATGAAAATATTTTAGCCCTTCAGAGTATTGTTCCTTCATGTATAGTTGACCCTTCGTGTATGATTAAGGAAAAATGTAATTACTTGTAAATGTAGTTAACGAATTGACGACGTCTCTGAATGATAAAGTCTAAAAGAAAGAGGAAGAAACCAAACAAATGATATTGCTACAGTTCAAGGAAAAGTATAATAAGGATTTCTCTAACTTACAGGTTCTCATTCAAAATGGGAAAGATCTACTTAATGACGGTAACATGCTATTTGATTATACCTTACAATGGCCCAAGACCAGCGAAAAGATAAACAAATAAATGAACATAATTAAACTCTTTATCAGAAATGCATATCGATCCTACAAGTTGACTGATGATCTTGATGGTACTATTATATATTATTTAGAGAAGCTACAAAATAAATTATTCACTCTAGTATAGTAGTAGAGGGAAAATATCAGTGTTCCCTTAGGTGGACTTCAAGATATGTGTACCCCTTGTATTTATTCTCTATGTTTAATGCTATTTTGTTTGCTCAAAAGATTACTTTGAATGAATCGACATCTATTGAAAATATAGAAGAGTTTCTTGTCACCATGTGTGTCCACATCCATCTCCTCACTTAGGCTATCAGTAACTAGAATAACAACAAGGAAAAGTGGATTGTTGATCTTCATAGGTTGAAGAATCTCTTTCAACCCACTGGTGCATAAAGTTTTAATTTATGTTGGCCCCTTTTTTGTTGATGCCAAAAGGAGTAGTGTATAGTGTAAAGTGAATTTTTTTTTGGAAAATATTTTAAAAAAATGAAGAAAGAACCGAGATATTTCTCTTAGGGGGAGTTTTGTAGTTTTCAGTGGTTATTGGCAAGTTTTAGAATTTTGGAGTTTTTGCAGTTTTAGTTTTGTTGTGGAGATTTTGTGATGTTTTGGCTTTCCAAATATTTTTGGTTTGCCTTCAATGATACAAGGGGAGATTGTTAGGTTACCTCATTTTATGGTTGTCATTGATGACATCATTTTGGATATGTCGGTATAGTTTCTTACCGTTACACCTTTTGGTTTCGGTTCTATGTTCCACTGACAACAAGTATTAGTGACATCAACAATCATAATTCATGGACGACACATTTTATGGATATTTTGGTTTAGAATCATTTTGAACTTGTGCCCGAAAAAATTTTGTTATGGCTAACCCTTGCCACACGTTTTGGTTGGTTGCATGTTTTTGTTTTTGAGTCTCAACCTATATGGAAAGGATGCATAACGGTGATGGTATATAAGTATGGTGACCTCAACAATTGAAAAATGTAATGCTCTATGATGTGTATAACGTTGTATATGCATATATGATCTATGATATGTGAACTATTGATAAAATTTTGTATTGGTAAAGGGAAGTTTTGTAACTCATCGAGAATTGTACTTAGTGCATTAGTATATGCATGCTTATCAGTTCAAATTTTTTTCCTATAAGAAATCATTGCTATTTTGTATCAGTGTAGTGAACCCAAATGACAATGAGCAAAACAATAGTGAGCCACATCAGTAGTGAGTCACCCTATGTATTAATTAACAAATTACTTAATACTTGAGAGCTAACCCTCTTCATGGTTTTACCCATCTTATATTTCCATGAAAAAAATCTAGTGTTATGTGTTGTTGTATTAGTTGGTTCAATTATTTCTTCTTTAACAAAGTTAAAATATGTTATGTGATCAAGTACTTAAATGTTTTAAATTATTCAAGGGTATACCGATTAACCCCTCCTCTCTCAGTATATCATATATTCAACAAGTACCATGCACCTATAACCATTTTGAATCTTGTATCTGAAAATACTACTTGCACACCCACATGCATTAGTTTTCTCACAGATAATAATTTTGTGCTAGTCTAAGTATATGAAACACACCATTAATCCTTCTTATTCTACAATTAGGAAACTTGATTCTACCTTTATCACAACCAATATAAACAAGAATCATTTCCCAATGTTAAAATTGGTTTATGTTGTAGTTGTTGGCATTCATGTTTTGTCACTGATGTCAACATATGTTTGTGATGAGACATACATACTGGTTATCACAGGTGCATGGACGACTGACAGAAGTGTACAGGCATTGTACAAATGTTTCATTGTATGCGAAGATGGGGATGTGTAAAAGGAGGAGCTTTGATCTTATATCTAATGTCACTTGAGTTTATGTTTTTGTTTGTTTGAGTTACAATGCTTTTGGTGAAGACTGTTTGTAGTACATTGGCAGAGAATTGTGACAATGTTAGTCTCTAAGTTTTGAGTATACCTTGAGTGTGAAATCAATTCATGTTATGTGAGCTTGAGGAATGGAAGAAGACATGTTGAGGAATTTTTTTATGACTCTTGGGTTGCAAGACTCTTGGTGACATTAGTTGTGGCATGTGTTTTGGAGAAGACCTATTTGGGTCTGACTTCAGAGATGTAGCGTGTATTATGGATGGCGAGCGTGGATTATGGATCTTGGATTATATTTGATGGATTTTAATTGATGTTTACTTGTTATATGTATCGTGTGTATCTTAGAAAGGGGTTACGTAATTATTTGTGCATTGTGGAAGTATTAATTGGCCGCCCTAATTTCTTATTGTAAAATTGTATAACTCCTCCTCCTCCTCCTCCTCCTAATACCACAATTGCATTCTTTATTCACTCCAGGGATGTAAATTCATCCTTACTTGCAGAGAGGTAATCCCCGACCCTTCAATGAAAAACATCCTTTACAATATCCACCTCTAACATTTCTTTCCCATTTTCTCTAAATATGCTTATACCCATTATAGACAAGTGACTTCTTAGGTCATGTTGAAGATTCATGTTTTTGACAATGGATGATGTAAGACTAGACATAAATTATTTTGTAACATGGTGTTTCCAATCTATCATTTCTACCCAAAGAGTGATATTATTGGGGTTAGGATTATAGATGATATCTTCTGATGCTAAGACAAAAGGAGGTAGTTTAGCTGATTGTTGCATCTCCAAGAAGGAAATATATAGCCTACCAACTTCTTTTTACCTTCTGTAGCTCAACTCGGTGAAGATTGATCATCTCCCTGAGTGTCTCAGAGTTTCTTAATCCATGTTCAATAAGGGACAATCCTTTGACAATCATCTGTCTTGACCAATCATCAACTGCTTTAGAAATTACCTGAGCTCTTTTGACAGATTCCAACTCACCAGAATTGATGATATCTATGATTGACACCCCTAAGGTTGAGGTAGTTGGGATATTTTAAATAGGAAAAGCATATCAGATGAAAGAGGTGAGAGTGGCCACATATTGAGTGAGTTCTCAACTTTTCTTCTCACTGGCTCTAGTTCTTTCAGACAACATAGAGACAAAGAACTCAACGTGGTATATATCCCCTTCAATAGTTGAGGGTCCCATATCAATTCTTCTTACGTTAAACTCCTCTTTTGTAATCTAATGTTCATTCTTGTCCACATTAGGATTGGAAATTTCTAGCACATGGTGTTTAGTTTGGGGTTCTATTACCATCATGTCCATTCACCTCACCTTCTTAGGCTTAGGAGTCACACCTAACAAGCTTGGAATTGTATCAACTTTAGCTTCCAAAATTGGGGAGTATTGTTTCTTCTTCTTTTCAATGGAATTTTTATACCATGAAGTGGAAAAGGTATTTGTGGGAACTTTGACTGATAAATTATTAACATCGGGATTAGATGGAAACATAGAATCATTGGATACAAACATTTGTGGATCTTAATACACCAAGGAGACTATAGGGTTTTTCTGCCCTAATTGATTCAGGAACTGCATATCCTCATCACTTGAGTTTGTTTGCAAAATTTCTCTTATTTTCTTGGATAATGCCACATCTCTCCCTTCACATATAGATTTTAATTTTTTATTCTTCTCCGGGTGGTCATTGTCTCCACTAGATTGTGAATCTATTCGAGGAGCTCCAACTTGTGGTTTGAGGTTCCCTGGTGTGCATTAGAGTGTCTGGGTGCCACTGTTTGTTTCTTTGGGTGCTCCTATGTGAGATGAATAACCAAAATGAGTTTTGACCTTAGTGTGCCACCATACATGTGATCCATTTAGGACCTGGGCGGTTCTAATCTTGATATCTCTTTCTTCATCATTTTATGGCCATTGAAAAGGAGGGAAAACATCATTTTGGTATGAATCATCAATCATACAGGTGTCATCATCTTTAGTACTTTCAGGAACCATGGAAATAGTATCAAAATAAATCATTTGATCCAAGGTCAACCTCAAAAAGCCTCTTCGGAGAACTTCCTTTTCATTAACAAAATCTTCCCAAAAGACTTCTAATTTTGGTACATGGACATATTGGGTGGACCCAGAGAAATTTTTCTTGACATACCCTTTACTATAAGAATGGGTTCTTGTAGGATGAGAGCATAAGCAAAAATCAACTAATAACTTATCAAAAAACTTAGCATATTCATTACTTTTGCATGAAAAGTGGGACACACTCACAAGAAAAGAGTGTCCCTTCTTCCTCATTTGAACATAATTAATATTTACAAATTCCATTTGGCGACAAAGCTCCAAGAAAACAAGATAATTCCAGGCATACTTGGGCAATTTCAAGGGTGCCTTCTTATAACCTATGACTCTCAAATATGAAAATCTCTTGAACTATAGATAGAAAATTCCATAATTCTGCACCAAGGCCTTAGCCTCCTGAGAGAGTCTTGTCTCAGGACACCCCTGAATAAATATTTCAAGTGTCATAAAGAAAACATCATGAACATGGGAAAATATCTTCATACCTTCTTCTCTTTGTAATTGAGAAAAATAATGATAAATTTGGGCACCCTTTGATATGTTACCTTCTTGTCTTAGGCCTAGCCAAGACATTCTACCAATGACGAATACCCTTAAGACCTCTAAGATATACTCTTAAGCTTTCTAAGGGGTCATAAGGGGTTGTAGGATGCATTAATGGGTCCTTGTACGAGCCTTAAGACACCTTAAGACCTCTAAGATGTACTCTTAGGCTTCTTAAGGATTTGTAAGGGTCATAAGGGGTCTTAAGGCTCGGGCAATAAAAGTCATAACGCGTGCGTGCTATAGGGCATACACCCTATGGATTTTGGGGGACAAAAAAAAAAGTTTGGCACCTTTTTGGTCCCCCATCTTCGTGCATATACCCAGAAATCTAAATTAATTTTCCAATCATATATCCTAATTATTAGATGCTTTAGGGCTATACCACCAATATTTAGTTGCCACTTTAAGGAAAGGGGATCATGTAAAAGGTCTAATTTTCCCAATTCATAAGGCACATTGGAATACAAAACCACCTCAAGAAAAAATGTGATTGACATTACTTGATAAGAAAGATTCAAATGCAATATCAATGCGTTTGGGGTTTCTATCCCTTATTTTCTTAGAATTAAGAAGGAGATAGATAAGACAATTAATCAAACTAGGAAGTGAATTAACTAAATTGAAAGGTAAATTTAAAGAGAAATTAGAGAGGATTTGAGTGTACCTAGAATCAAAATAGGAGGTGTGTTGATTGAGATTTGAATTCCCAATTGTCAGAATCCCAAAAATACCTTTAGGTGCATATGCGAAACCTGCAAATTGTAACCAAACTCCCTGCCAAATATGAGCTAGATCTGAGGCTACATAATGCCAAATTCATTTTGTACCCAAGAAAAAAATGCCAAATTTGTTATGATCCTTGGGTTTTAGCCTCAAACTTCCAAGGTTTCTCCAATAGTTCTCGTTCTCTTTGGATTTCCTCCGACAAATCAGTAACTTGTTCTTGCACACAAAAAAATAGGGAAGGAGGTTGGATAGAGGGGTTTTCCTCAGTCAAACCTCTGTCTAGGAATCAACCTTGAAATGAAATGAAATAAAGGAAAGTGTGTTGTTATGTAACATCTCAACTAGATCTAAGAAATGAAGTATATCATGCCATAGCAATGTAAATGCTTCTTTGAATGTGATCAAATATGTTGATGCAATAGCCTTGACTGAACACAAAACCCCAAAATAAAATCACGAAAGACAAAACCTCATGTAGTGGATGTTATAATTATCCATAATTTTTGATTGAGGAGAAAAGAGAGAAGACTTGAATGAATGTGGATTTATTCATTGGTAGAAAACTCCTTTTTCTTGGCCTGTATTGGGGAAATAAGCTAGATCTATGGAAGAAAATACCTTGAATGCTTGAGAAGAATGCTAGATCTTGAACACTTGGACTTGATAACTTGATGGCTCTTGAACTTGATTTTTTTCCTTGCACTTGGTGGCTTGACTATGAATGCTTGATAATGAACGAAAATGCTTGATCATGGTTACCAAGATGAGGAGTGATATGGTGTTTATATACATCTCACAACATTTCAGGGGTTAAAACTAAAGTAGGTTGACCACGGGACTAGATTTCCCACAAAAACCCTGGCATAGATCTTCAGACCAAATTTGGGCCTAAACATGAGGGGATAAAATGCCAAAAAAATTCTATCCCAGGGTACAGAACACCAAAACCATCATGTACCTAGGAAACTGTTCCCAAATTTGAGTTGGGTGCCGAGAAAATAGGGTAGGTGCAAGATCTTTAGGTACAACTCTTTCAGAGGTCAGGGTAGATCATGAAGGCCATAAATAGTGATATAGGGACTAGGCGATGAAATGAATTATCTGATTGGAGGAAAAATAGAGAACATCTATAAATAAGTAGTAGCCTTAATTTTTAACAAGATTGAAAGGGATAGAGGACCAATATTTGAATTTAGGTGTCCATTAGGTGTCATATGAGATCCTACTATAGAAAACACATTAAAGTGGGAACATAATAGTCCTAAATTGTACACAAATTAGGTTCTTACAATTGAGGATGGTACATTTAGCCCCCACTTTAGTGGAAGTATGAGACAACCTCATGCTCATGGTAAAGGAAATGAGAGAGAATCAAAAGAGAGGAACAAGAGAGAAATGATCATGGATGAACTGCAAATATATAAGACATCACTAAGTTTAAGGTCACTAGCCCCCAAACAAAGGATCTTAGCTTGTACATTCGTAAACAAGGACATATAAAACAAAACAAAAGCCTTAAATCTTACTAAGGTTCCAAGTCAACTAGTTGAAGAGACCTTGATTAACCTAATGTCTCAGTCACTAGTATCATGCTCAGAAATCTATTGCAAGAGCATAAAACACCACATAGAAAGGGCAAGAGCATCGCCAAAGATTAAAAAATCTCCATGATCTAACCCACTAGCATAGTTATTAGAGCATGGAAAGAAGAGAGATGGACCATGAATCCAACAATATAGCAAGTTGTGTTATGCTAGGTGATTCATGGGAGAAGAAGAGGAGGAGAAGGAAAGGCTAGCAAGTTGTGTTATGCTAGGTCCACTTATCCCAAAGAAAGAGGGAAGGATAATTGATGGTCTAGCAAGTTGTGTTATGCTAGTCAATTCTACTTTGAAAAATTTACGCACAAGGGAAACTTGGAAAATTTTGTGCTCAAGGGCGGCTTGAAAAGCTTTGTGCTCAGGGGCAGCTTTTAGGATCACTCCTATGGAAATCTCCATATGCATCCAAAAAGGATGATCAGCCCTTAGGAAAACATTATCTTCTTAGGGATGAATTGAGATCAGTCCTAAGAAAATAATTGTTTGTTGGACTTATGGAATTGTTGCTGGCATTGATTGTCATTGATGTCAAAAACTCCATACTGACACTCTAGCATTATTGGTTGGTTGTTGGTAGTTTTGGCTATGTACCTGTTGGTTGTCCATTATGCAACATGAGTTTTGGTTATGCACAGAACATGTTCAGTATGAACATTTTTGGTGTTCCTAGTGCTTCTTGGCAAGTGTACAATATTTTATTTAGGACTCAAATATTTTGGTGCACTTGTGTATTTTCGATGTTCAGTTGTATCAGTTTTTGGTGATTGTGTTGTTTACAATGTTTCTACAGGTATCTAGGTAGTAGTGCAATTCATTAGATAATGTTGGTATATCGTCTACAATGTATCATGAAGATTCTTCTATCGGTAGTTTCAATTATTTCATGTTTCATCTTTTTGTCTTGGTTGTGGTAGTTCTTGAAAATAAAATATGCATTGTAATATCGTAAGTATGACCTATCTGTGCTTCATAGTGTAGCGTGTGGATAAATGTTCTTAAATATTTCTTATATTTAGGATCGATGTTATGTATTAAATGAAATTGTAATATCTTTTTTTTTGGGTCCATCACACACATTTGTTGTAGGCCGACAAATGTATGAACATATACCTCTATAAATAAAGGAGAACTTTTGTATCTAAGAGTGAGAGTGTGTGTAGTGGATTTAGTGAAATTTATTGTGTGAACTTATGGAAGTGGTGTATGTGAGCAGTGATATTTGAGAAAAAAAATTGAAGATCGATACAGAGCTTACATACCGATAGCAGTGGGTCAGGTTGTTGGTGATATATTGATAGTTATGGTGACAGAGCTTAATTGTTTGAATTTTTCATGCATATTTAAATGCAATTAAACCATTTCAAGTTTTGTTGTATCAATTTTGATATCTCTATTATATAAGGGTAGTTAGCCCAACTAGCAGTGAGTCATTCAATAGTGAGCCAATTTTTAGTGAGCACAACGAACAGTGAGCGTTTGTAAAAATCACCTTAACCAGTGTCACCTTAACAAGTGTTTTCATTTCATGAGAATTAGCTTCTCCGTGGTTTTCCCCAGTTTGGGTTTTCCATGCAAATATTGGTTTTCTTTGTGTCCATGTTCCTGTGTTTTCATGTTTATATTTTATGTGGATGTTTTAAGTAATTAACCAATAGATCAAGAGTTATCATTATTGTAGCTTAATATTTTACCGATAGAGGAAAATTTTTGTAAGGTGTGTGAGAATATCTGATTCACCTTCCTCTTATTTATTCGGCTTGTTCAACACTATCTTCTTAGGGATCCAAAAGGGATCAGTCCTAAGGAAAGCATTGTCTCCTAGGGATTAATAAAAAATGATTAGTCCTATGAAACGAATTATCTTCTTAGGGATCCAAAAGTTATTAGTCCTAAGGAACACATCGTCTCCTTAGGGATCAATTAACAAAAAAGACACATAATATACAAAGGAGGTCATATATATGTCCCCCTCCTTATGATGTAAATATAGGAATATGGTGGCATCATAAGGAAAAGAGAACAAGGATACTAACGTCCAACAAAGAGATATCCTTAAAAATACAATGTATTCTTGTACCCTTAGCAAAGAGTGAAGACTCTTATTAGGCAAGGGATAGGGAGGCATGAAAGGATGTCCACAAATGGGAAGAGACCCTTGAAAGGAAGAGATCTTGGCTACAATACATCTTCCTTGAAGAGGATTTCTTGAACAAAGATAACATCTTCAAGACAAAGAGGGAAGGAGAACAAGAATGCACCCTTTTAGCCCCTCTATTAAAAGGTGAAAAATGGATTCTTGATGAAGGATAACACACCTTAAGCCCCAAAGAAAAGGGTATTTTTTTAGGAAAGACATGCGCTTTACATGAAAAGAAAATATTGTAACTCAGGATGCAAATCTCATGAAAAAGAGCCTTACGTAAACAAACAACTCCATGCCAGAAAGGATATCATGTGATAAACAAAAACCACATAACCTAGAGAAAGTAGATCCCCAAAAAGGAACCAGAGATTGAGAAATGAAACCTTGCCCCCCCTTTGTGAAGGCAAGGGAAAATATGTTGGACTACTTAGGGGGGGGTGAATTATAAAACTTATGATACTTTAAACTTAAAAACTTAACTTTGGTTCAACTCAGTAGGATAAACAACAACAACTGAATCAACAAATATCTTCAATAACTTAAACAGTGACTTGCATAAACAATAAATAACATGAAAATGAATCATTCAACACATTTGACACTAGATTTAATGAGGAAGACTAATTTGGGAAAAATCTATGTGGGAATTGTCACCCACAAATGAAAAATACTCTTCTGAAGTATGCTCGGTTAAAAGCTTATCTTGTTAAAGATTACAATACACATTTGTTAAATGTGACCCTGCTAGGGGATTTACCTCAGGCATGTTAAGATCTTCACCTTGTTAGAAGTGGCCTAGTTAGAGGGCTTTGAACACTCTTTTAGACTGTGACCTTTCTCAAGGATTTTACAATAAGACTGTTAAGTCCACTCGGTTAAGAGATTTTGTTGTTACAAATGCTAATAAGCAACAATATATGCAACTACCTCTTGCTTGATCAAATCCCTTTATGCGCTCTCTAATTATTGGCATCAACACTTCATCAATCTCTTCACTTAGACTCAGATTTATCACTTCTTTTCTCTTCACTGCATCACTCGGTAGCACCTCAACACTTCAACTTGCCAGCCATTTGTTCTTCGAATTCATCCTTTAAATAAACTCTATTTTTGCCTCTTAATCTGCTTGATTATATTTTCCTTCAATCACGCTCAACCATCAAATTAACTTTTTGAACTAATTCAGTGAACTTAAAACTCGGTTAGCCACTTTGGCATCACCTCAGAACTTGCACTTTAATTGGAAATAAAACCTTTACTTTTTCCGCTTAATCTATACCATAAATTTCTTTCTTGAATTTTCCTGTGCGCAGATATTGTAACCAACTTCCTTTTCATTCTTGGAATCCTCTAGATCATTGTAACATTGCATTAAATGTGTTCTTATCCTTGTTTCTAACATTTTATGCTCAACAACTAACTCTCAGTTCGGTGACTAACATGCACTGCTCGGTGCTTCAATGTCTCGGTGTCTTGACCGAATTTCATAACCCTTTACCGACAAACTCTCTCTACTTGGTAACTTAACTCTTTAGTCTTACCGACTTGCCCAATCTTCTTTACCGACTTAATAAAGTAGAAACCAATTAACTCAAGATGATCTTATCATTGTCTGATCTTTATCTATTGCCCAATTAAATCAACTCCGAAAGATATGACAATTCAATATGAACCAAAAATCAATTGCTTGACATCAATGAAAAAATAACAACTGATCTAATTGATGAACTACAACTGATTGTATGTTTGAAGTCAACTGAGTTACAAATATGATGATAGACATTAATCAGTTAATGTATTGTCGATGATGTCAACTTATTTGAGTATCATTATGGTGACAGACATCTATTATGGATTGAAGATCTAGAACAAACAAAGTTTATGTGGTCAGTAAATGAAGAGTTTTGTATACATTGAGTGACAGTGAACACCGAGTAAAATATAGTGTATACCGAGCATAGTGATAACCGAGCTAGGGATCGCCGACACATCACGGTATTGACCGAGAAATTTAATCAAACCAAGGCCAACTAGAATGCTAAGCTGGAAATTGATGATTCTGAGGTAAATGATAAGGTTTGTTATGTTGATCAAACGGTTATGAAAATTCAAGGAAGATCAGACGATGAAGATTGAAACGTGTTTTTTAACACAACTGCTGAGGAAGGTTTAAGCGAAAAAATCAACGATGGAGATTAAGCAAAAAAATATAAAGGATTGAAATTAAATGAGTTATGATGTCTATATAAGAGACAAGAGATTCATTATGAATCACACCTGATGCACACATGTGAAGTTTATGCATGACTGATCAAACTGGTTATAGATAGAACTGAGCATTTTCTGCAGACATCACCGAGCGACAGAGGAAAGAGCATTAACCGAGCAGAACAAAGTATGAAGAAATAGGTGAACTGAAGTGAACAAATTGATCAGAGGTATTATGTACTTAGCATAGATTTGAAAATATTCAAACAGAGTTGTATTTGAATCAGATCATTACTATATGAGTTTAACCATTGTTACAGATAAATCTATTAACCGAGTAGGATGTGAAAGTCTTTATTATGACATTCTAATGAATGTTGAGTGTTTTATTTTTGACCCCATAGTGAATGCATGATAAAGAGAGAACCGTTAGTTTTAAATCCTCTAACCATGTCACATTTAATAGTGTGCATTGTAACCTTTAACAGGGTTGGCTCTTAACTGAGCTCACTTCAGAAGAGTGAAATATTTTGGGTTATCGGTCCCATGAGGTTTTTCCCTTGACAGGGTTTCCACGTTAAAAATCTGTGTCAATTTGTATGATTGTTGTGGATTTTTATTTACTTTAACACATTACTTTATCTACATTGATTGGTAATCACAGTATTAATTTACTGATACTCGGTAAACACTACATGACTAAAGTTTGAGATTACAGTATACATTTCACCGAGTTGAATTATATGTTTGAAATTGTTTTTATATACATATGGAGGAATTTGGGATTGTAGGATAATTGAGAACCAACTGATTCACCCCCCCTCTCAATTATTCTAACAATTGGTATCAGAGTGGACAATGCTTAGAAGGAAAGTTTTTAAGGACTTGAGCTAAAGATCACAAGATGTATAAGAGAGATGCACCGAAGCTGAACAAGGAGAAATTCTTGACAGGGAAAAGCATAATGATACTATACCTATCAGAGATTGGAGATGGCATTGCAATATACGTGGATAATGAATTCATCATGCCTACTGGACCCTTGACTGTTAATCAGATGAAAGAGAAACATGAACATAATGTTATAATGATGGAGATTGCTTCTTCACTTACCGATGTTGAATTTGAGGAAATCAAGACATGTACATCAGCCAAGCAGATTTGGGATAAGATTACACTAGTTTATGGAGGAGATGCAAATGTACAGAGAGCTAAAGTTGAAAGTCTTCGAGGAAAATTTGATGACATGAGAATGAAATAAGGAGAGAACATAACACAATATAGTACTTGAATCAAGGAAGTTGTGAATGCTATTCGAGGAGCAGGTGGAACTATTGATGAAGATACTATTGTGAGTAATATTCTTAGAACTTTATTGCCCATTTATTCTATGAGAGCAGCACCTGGAAATAATATTATTGTTGATAGTCTTGTTGGAAGATTGATTTATTTTGAGCTGAACAATTTTGACAACAGTGTTGTACCTACTATGGAATCTGCATTTATCTCTTCTTTGAAAATTGGTAAATCTGGTAGCGAACACATAATTAGAAATAACAGTGACAATGACAGTGATGATAAGGAACTTGATCAACTTGAAGCTTTAATGGTTAGAAGATTGCACAAAGGCAAAGGAAGATATACAGGTAAACTACCTTTGATATGTTTTCATCAGAAGTAAACTCTCCTCCTCTGTCAGATCTCAGACACTTCAGTTTTCTTCCAGTCTCCTTTTCGACTCTTGCCTTGTACCACTTAAACATATGGAAAGCTTCAGATTTATATTTTAAAAAAATGACAGACATCATTCTAGAATAATCATCAACAAACATAATGAAATATCTATCACCATAATAGCTTTTTGTTATCATCGTTCCACATAGGTCAGTGTGCACTAAGTCCAAAATTCCTTGTGTAACATAAGACTTACTTGTAAAACTTGACATAGTCATTTTTCTAACTTGACATTCCTTGCACATGACATTCTTAGGTTTCTCTAATCTCGGTAGACCTCTTACTCTATTATTTTTCCTCACTTTAATCAGATTGTCAAAATTTACATGACACAACCTCTTATGTCATAACCATGCATTTTCAACTTTAGCATACAAACAACTCTTAATAGATGTATCAAGGTAAAATAGGTTGCCTTTAGATTGTTCTCCAGTGGAAATCAAACTTCCTTTATGATCAAATACTTTTACCTTCCCATTCTGAAATTCTAGTCAGTGACCTAAATTGTTTAGTTGTGCCACACTCAACAAATTGTACTTTAATCCTTCAACCTAACGTACATCATCACATATTGTATTATTTTACAAAATTATTGAACCTTTACCTTTCACAAAATATGGAGCATCATTACCGAATCTAACATATCCTCCATTAAGTTCTTCCATAGTAATAAACTTAAGTGTATCACCAGTCATGTGGTGTGAACACTCACTGCCTATAATCCAGGTATCATTTTTGCTTACATGTGCTATTAGGGATTTTCTTCTTGTTTTTCTTCATCATAATTGTCATTGATGGAAACATATACAACTTCTTCTTCGACATCATCAACTGTGTCATCATCGGTTAGTCCTTCATTAGCAATATGACATGACTTCTTACCTTTACTTTTGTAATCTTAGAATCTCCTGAATCTATTTTCTCTTTTATTTTCATATCGGTTGTCTTTCTTCTCATCACTGTCATTGTCAAGGCATCTAGAAGCAATATGTTTAATCTTATTACATTTAAAACATTTCAAGGGTAACTTACCTCGGTACTTGCCTTTGCCTCTATAGTCTTCTAGCTAGTAGAGCTTCAAATTCTTTTTCATTTGCTACATCTTCAACATACATTTCTTCTAAATCACTCTTGCAACTATAGAATATTTCACTAGCACTACTTGCATAACCATCACTAGGTCTAGACTCCCTAGAACTTCCAATCTTCAAAGATGATTTAAATGCAAACTCAATCCTAGCAGTAGTAGGTAAACTATTATCAAAATCATTAAGCTCAAAAACAATCAAATTACCAATAGTAGCATCTAGTGAAACAATCATTTGAGGAATAGATCTTAGTTCTTGTATTGCAGACACTTAGATGGCATACATAGGTAACAATTTCCTCAACAATTTTCTTGTCACATCTTCTTCAGTTATTTTTCCTCTAGCACCTCTAATAGCATTCATAGTTTCCTTTAGTCTAGTGTTGTATGGTGTAACATTTTCACCTTCTTTCATTCTCATAGAATCAAATTTCCCTCTTAAGCTTTCAGCTTTTGCCTTCATAACATGTCGATCTCAACCATGTATCAATTCAATAATATCCCACATCTTCTTTGTTATATCACATCCTATAATTTCATTGAGTTGTAGATCCATTAGAGTAGATGATATCTCAATCATTGCTTGTGTGTGGTCTTGTTTTTCTCTTATTTTCTCAATTGTCAAGGGACTAGTTGTTGGTGGTGTATACTCATTATCAACATAATATCCTACATAATCTCCAATACCAGATAGGTGCAACCTCATTCATTTTTTCCATGTAGAGAAGTTATCCTTATTCAACTTAGGTGTCTCCCTCTTATACATCTTTGGATCTTTAACTCAAGTCTTTTAAACTTATCTCTTGGAGTACTTAGCTTTGATACCAATTGTTGGATTACTGAGAGGGGGGGTGAATCACAAAACTTATGATACTTTAAACTTAAAAACTTAACTCTAATTTAACTCGGTAGGATAAAAAACATCAGTAACCGAATCAACAAATATCTGCAATAACTTAAATGTCACCTTTCTCAAATATTTTACAATAAGATTGTTAAGTCCACTCGGTTAAGATATTTTGTTGTTACAAATGCAAATAAACAACAATATGTAAAACTACAACTACCTCTTTCTTGATCAGATCCCTTTATGTGCTCTTTGACTATTGGCATCAAAAACTTCATCAATCTCCTCACTTAGACTCAGATTTATCACTTCTTTTCTCTTCACTGCATCACTCAATAGCACTTCAACACTTAAACTTGTTAATCATTTGTTCTTCGAATTAATCCTTTAAATAGACTCTATTTTTGCCTCTTAATCTGCTTGATTAGGTTTTCCTTCAATCACGCTTAGACGTTAGATTAAATTTTTGAACTAATTCAGTGAATTTGAAAATTGGTTAGCCACTTTGGCATCACCTCAGAATTTGCACTTTTCTTGGAAATAAAACCTTTACTTTTGTCGCTTAATCTATACCATATGTTTTTTCCTTGAATTTTCCCATGCGTAGTTCTTGTAACCAACTTCCTTTTCATTCTTGGAATCCTCTAGATCATTGTAGCATTGCATTAAATGTGTTCTTATCCTGGTTTCCAACAGTTGTTATGCTCAGAAACTAACTCTCGGTTCAATGACTAACATGCACTGCTCGGTGCTTCAATGTCTCAGTGTCCTAACCGACTTTCATAACCCTTTACCGACAGACTCTCTCTTCTCATAAGTTAACTCTTTAGTCTTAACGACTTGATAAAGTAGAAACCAATTAACTCAAGATGATCTTATCATTGTCTGATCTTTATCTATTGCCCAGTTAAATCAACTCCAAAAGATATGGCAATTCAATATGAACCATAAATCAATTGCTTGACATCAATGACAAAATAACAATTGATCTAATTATTTCTACAATCTTGTATACCTCTGATCTCGGTCTTCATCATCATCTCCATTAGTTGAGTAACAAAATATAACCCATTATATACCCTATGTAATAGATCTTTTATAATATAAATGCACTTTCAAGCAAGTATAAGGTTGCAACTCCGGATGTAAATATCCTAAAAAAGAGAAGATCCTTGCATAAAACAATAAATCCATGCAATAAAGGACATCATATTATAAAAGAACCAAGTCCAAAAGGGGTATTGGATCTATTGGAAAGGAAGAGAAAAAGAGGAAGAAGGATAAAGTACACACACCTTACCTATTGCTAGGTAAGGGAATACTTAACAAAGGATGACACATCATGCTCCCTAAGTGAAAGTTCGTTTATAATAGACATACACTTTCAAGCAAAGAAAGGGTTTTAAACTCGAGATGTAAGTGTCCTAAAATAGAGAAAATCCTTATGTAAACAAACAATTCTATGCAAGAAAAGATATCATGTTATAAAAGAAACAAATCAACAAAGGGAAAATAAAATGGGTCCTTGGGAGAGGAGAGTGAAAAATTACCCTTCCCCCCCAAGTGTGGAGACAAGGAATAAGAACTATTATGTTTCTCACAAAGTATGATTGGACCTAAAATTGCACCACCATAAATGACAATGATCCCTTAAAGGAAAGGCTGGCAATGTCACATAGTGAGGAGCACCATGATAGGAACATAGATGTTATTTACAATGATCATGGAAAAAGTGCCATTCATTTTTACATGTAATTTGAATCATACCACAATCAATGAATTCTTTAATTTTACACTTCAAATCATAACATTAATTAGTCTTATGGCCACAAATTTGATGATACATACAAATGGAAGAATTTTCTTGTTTGTGTTTTCTATTTATTCATTTTTTTTCAAAGGAAGAGTAATTAAGTTGGCTTTAGGAACCTCAACCAAAATATTTTCTTGTTGTGATGAGAAATTAGGAGAGGAATTTATATAAGGATTGGACAAATGGCAAGGTTGGAAACCTAGAGTTTCTTTTGAAAAAAACATTGTAGAGTTCTCGTGAGTTTCAATGATTTGTTGCACATATCTTGTACCATGTCCATGCGGAAGGTTTGATATATAAAAAATATAAGGGTCTCTTTTAGGTGGAATTGAGTTGAAAATTAAAGAGGCCCAATAAATATCCATACATGTGTCAGAATAAGGTGTTTGATTCTCAAATTCAAAGATTTTGTCTTTGTTATGGGAGGTTGGTGTGAAGTCTAAAGTTCCCCAATCATCATCTTGAAGAGTTGATGGTGTGCCTATTTGTATTGGAAAATTAATTGAAAAAGGAAATGAAGATTGAATAGAGTTGACTTGATTAGGATCCTTATGTTCTAAGGTTGAATTTATAGAAGGGAGAACATCGAGGATATTATCCTTGTGAGGATTGTTGTTATATGTGTATTGTAGTGCATGATAATCGGATTACATAGCACCTTCTTCAACAATCACTAATTTTTTTAGGGGTATCCTAAATGGTATTGACTTGATTAGGTTTTTAGTCTCAAAAGATTCATTCAAAAAAGAGAGAGTGTCAAGGATATTATCCTCTACTTCTAAGGTACTTTTAGGAGAAGGAAAATCATAACTCATTGGTGCTTCATCTTTAGATGGAAGATGAGTGGAATAGATAGGAGGGGAAGTGTCATTAAGGGAATGTCCAATCATATCACCCTATTGCACCACAAAATCATCCTTTTGCACAAAGGTACTCTCATAGGGTAGATTCACATCAAGAGAATAATCAACATCATTGTCCTAAAGTTCATCCCAAAGAGGAAGGTCCTTGAGAGAAGTGTTAAAAGTATTTTCTTGCATCAATATATTTTCATGAGAGAATAAATTTGGGAGAAGAATCATTGATTGGTTCATAAAGGGGATTGTTGTAAACCCTAAATCCTTCCATAACAATAATTATCTTTTGGAAAAAGGAGACTTTAGAAGGTTTAGAGGAAGACTTAGTAGAGGTGAAGTCATCAAGGACTTCATCCATCATATCAAAATCTTCTCTGCTAAATGGATCATCAAAAGCAGTAAATATTTCAACAAGTAAATCAGGCATTTTGTAATGAAACAAGCTAATGTTATGAACTGAGCATAAAAATAACTAATCTAAAGACACATAACAATGCATCAAAAGAGAATAATTTTGGATTTTTATTGTTTTTAACATGTAAATGCAATATTGAATCTATGAACAATATGATATTTTTATGTCTTCTGTTATTAATGAATAGAAAATAAAACTAAAAATCAAAACTAAATGCATAAAATATAACAATGAAATGCATACAAAGGAGATCTAGACACCAAATCTGAAGTGAAAATGTTATGAGTTAGGTTGACCAAAATGTATAATATGAAAAGGGGATCATGTAAAAGGTCTAATTTCCCAAATTCATAAGGCACATTAGAATCCAAAAGCATCCCAAGAAAAAATGTGATTGACACCACTTGGTAAGAAAGATGTCATTGCATTATCAATGCCTTTGGGGTTTCTATTCCTTTGTTGCTTAGAATTGAGAAGGATATAGATAAGACAATTAATCAAACTAGGAACTAAATTAATTGAACTGAAAAGTAACTATAGAGAGAAATTAGAGAGCATTTGAGTGCACCTAGAATCGAAATAGGAGGTATGTTGATTCAAATCTGAATTCCCGACTGTCAGAATCCCAAAAATTCCTATAGGTGCAGATCCATAATCTGCAGACTATTGTGTGGTGTAAATGCGGTATCAACCTGTAAACAACCAAACACTCAATAAATCATTATCTTAGGGGTTAGTATTCATCAAATTTGAACTCTATCACTATTCAAAAACCCCCAAAATTGGCTTATTGCTTCCTATATGAATCAAGTTTGATTCTCAATAGATGCTCATCAAACTAGCACAAGAATCAATGACTAGACAACTCCAAAATAGAAGATTCAAAGGTGAGCATGATGCATGAACTTTCATACTTTTACCTTCAAGACATTGGAATGATATGAAAAATACAACTAAGCTAAAAGCATGAGATAACATGGGATTAATCTAACAAGATGCAACAACATACTAAGAGACGAATATAAGATTTAACCATCTAAGAGAAAAATGTAAATACTAAGCTAGCATTGAAATGCACTTCTACAATCATGAGTAAAACCTAGAATCAAAACAAAATTATGACGTTACTCCTACAATTTGTCTCTCCTTTCAACAAGGAGAGCTATCCCTTTTATATAAACTTCCTCGAAATGGACGATTGAGGTTTGATCATGAAGGGCGGTTGAGATGCACTCTCCTTCAATCCAAGTGAGCACCATCCATGTGAGAGGTCATTGATTGGTAAAAGTTGTGTTTGTTGAGGGAGGATGAGGGAGAATATGGAAAATCCCCTTTTAATAACTTTTTAATCAAGGATTAAGTGTGCACACCCATGCGTGAATGGGTTCTTTTAATAAAAGTGTAAGAACATTTATCTAGGTGTACAATGTATAGTGATTAATTGATTTTTCAAGCTTATGTTAAGAAAAAATTGATGATTTGATTCAAGAATTTGATTTCAATTATGCAAGGGGGATTATTAGGGTTTTCTTGCATGATTAAGGTCTAGTATTGAAGGCCTTTAGGTTTTAGGACTTTTAAGGCCAATTAATTAAATTAGGGGCTATAGGTTTACTAGACCAATTTTAGGTGATTACATTTGCCCCTCTTTGAAACAATGTGCGAGAAACATGTTGATCCAAAGAACATATAATAGTAGATAGAGAATGACTTGATCTAGAACTGATTCTGAACTTGATTGAACGAAAATTGATTTGAAGATTAAAGATACCAGCTTCGAAATTGATTGAGAGAAGCCTGGTAGATAGATTGGAAGATATTAGCTCCAGACTTGATTGAACACAGACTAAAAACATCGACTCCGAACTTGATTGAACACAGAATAAAAACATCGACTCCGAACTTGATTGAACGAAGATCGATAGGGAGATCCAAATATCCAGCTTGATATGAAGTGGTGAAATTGAATATCTGATTTTGCAATTATGCAATTTTTAGATTGGTTTAAATGACCAATCAACTTGATGTGGTGCGATAAGATTGATTTTCATTTGATAGATTGATCGGGATAATTGACTTGATATGGATCCTGATGAAGCCAATCACCTAATTAGGAGAGACTACTAGATTGATGTGATGCGATGAAATTGATATGCCCCTAGAGATTCAACCAGGTGAGATGTCCGTCCAAGTGACTTGGTGTGAAGCGATGAAATCACTTGTGCAGAAAGAACCTTGATTTGATATGGAGCTTTAATACCCCTAACGATGAGGTTTGTTGATTAATTTAGATTATTTATATATTAATGTTGTCCCCTCGGGAGCAAAATCAAAATGTTGCCAGGGTGGCAAGTCTGGTTGTGACTGATTTGAGTGCCTGATTTGATCATAAATGTTGGAGAACTTGATTTAGGGACCTATTGACTAATTTTGACCAAAATTTTACTAGGGTTGACCAAGATTGATTCTGTTAGATTGAAATGGAGGATGCCTGGTTTAGTTGATTAGGAAGAATTTGACAATGATGGCGTCAGCAATCAACTGCATTTGACCAAAAGATTGACTTGCATTTTTTTTACTAGCAGAATGACGTTAGATTTTGATTTCAGTCCCAAAAATGGATCCAGGACCGTCAAATTAGCTAAGGGTGCAATTTTTGTGTCAATCATAGCAAGTTGGAAATTAGGTCAAAGTGGGGCCAAAGGCTATATAAGGGGTTAAAAGGGTCATTTTCAAATCATTCTCTCCTTCCAACTTTAGAATTTTAAAACCTTTCTATGAACAAAATGGTGGTCCCACTGAAAAATCATCGATTTGAGAAAATGAGAAGGCACAACCAGCCCCAGAATTACCCGCCTCTAGTGAGTAGTTGGAAAACCTTCTTGTTGATTCCATTCTCGTGATTTTTTGTTTATTTTTTTCATGATTTGATTCTTTTTTAGGTTGTAGATTTCCTTTACTCGTATGGTCCGACTAGGAGATCTATTACAAAAACTGCCCAAAAATAATTTATCATATCATCCCATTGGGTTTGTCATATGGGAAGGACCCTTGACTTGTACAAGTCCCTTCTGGAATGTCTAGTATGTCATCTGGTCCTATGTCTATGCTCGTAACAAATTGTTTTATCCTATGGCCCTATTCTTTACTCGTACGAGTTGTTATGTCAGTGATATTATCTGTACTTTTTGTATGGGGGACAGTGAGCCTTTTTTGATGTTGTAATGCAAAAAATTTGTTTTTTTCTAATCATGGATTTGGATTCCTTGGAATATTTGTTAGCTTATCTTTTAGTCCTTACTCCTTCATTATGTGCTTTGAGCCTAATTTGTTATCATTTACTGATTATTTCCCATTGTTTTTCTTTTTTACAGGCACAACTTCCTGATATTTAGTTTCGGTTAACTTATCCACTGACCATGAGGCTAGTAAGAGACTTATCTGATGCACATAGGGCTCATATCAAATATTGTGGGATTGGATGGTTGCTAGATATGCCTGACATCTTTGTTAATCATGGATTGCACACAACTTTGGTTGAGCGCTTTCATAGTGAGAACAATACTTTCTATTTGCCTACTTGGGAGATGACTATCACTCCCAAGGATATCTACCAGATTCTTCCGATTCCTTTTGCCAGTGAGAGAGTGGATTATGACACGACTCCACGGCTTGGTATCCAGGCTCCGATATGAGTATTTCATGACCATACTATTCTGGATCGAGCCATTATTTGGGATGGCATGGTGATAAGATATGGGGCTCAATTTCCACTTTCCTATGTTATAGCGGGCTTTATTGGTTGTTTTATCAAGGAAGACAAAGGTCAACAGGGTTTTTTGTGTGGATGGGATAGAGTATTGGAGAGACTTCTTAGTAGGTCAGAGAAGTTAGGTTGGGGCCAGTGCCTACTCACACATATGTATCATGAGATGCACAAGGTGATATTTTGGGGTGCGAGGGGGATGACCATAGGAGTGTTAGTATTACAAGAATGGGCATGAGAGAACCTTCCCATAATTAGGCCAATCACAGATGACTCGACATGATGGTCAACCTTTTGCATATAGGTATGAATATTTTATCACATATCCCCGCTTGGGGAAGACTGACTATTGGAGGCAGTAGCTTGACGATCTCAGTGCAGTGACTTGGAGGCCATATCAAGGGACAAAGGCCTGGGGAGATTGGAGATCTCATAGGAGGGATCTATTTATTTTTTTTCCATTGATTGGGAGGACATCTTCCATTATTGAGAATTTTTTTGTCTCCCGGGTATTGAGGCAGTATGGACATCCTTAGAGTATATCACAGGAGTTTACTGCATATGCTCATTTTATAGACAAGGAGCGACATATATGGCCTCCTAGATTATCTCACTCTCTTTTGGTACAGGAGATCACGCAGTTGTGGAGGGCAACCTGGGACTATTTGGATGACATTTCAGATGTAGGGGTCACTCCTAAGAATAGGGATTTCTTTGCACAACATCCTTTTTTGATATTTATTGATCCAGCAGAGAGAGTGACACGGATCAATGAGGAGGATGCCCCACCACGGGACCAGAGAGCTCCTGGCAGAGCAGCAAGGGACACAGTTCCTAGGAGAGCAGGAGGAGACCTTGGTGCTAGTTCAAGTAGAGCACCAGTAGTAGGACAACAATGACAATGCAGGGAGTGCGAGATTTTAGGATCAGTCAGAGTTGATGTGCCTCCCATGGGTTTAGTAGATGTTGAGATGGGAGAGGCACCATAGGGTCTTGAGGATGAGGCCATCCAAAAGGTTCACCAGAGGAGGGGCCGAGGGAAAAGACCCCACATGATGTGATCCTCGCTTTGAGAGGGTGAGTCATAGGGTTACAGGTATAGATAGTAGTTGTGCAGTCTCAGATAGTTGAGAGAGACCGCAGTATCCAGACCTTGACACTAGCACATGATAGGATCTAGGATGTGGTCATTCATTAGACTAGAAGAGTGGCATATTATGTCGCGACATATAGTGCAGTGGTACCATTAGATCAGCGGGTACCCCCATATTCTCAGTGCACGACGAGTTC
>MU225550.1:1884503-1915202 GCA_018584345.1 Thuja plicata
ACTTGCTCATGTGATATTGTTGATTGGATTAGAATCTTGTTTGTTGATTGATTTTCTCACGTTATCTTGGATAGAAGTTCTTTCTGAGATGTATCCTATTGGGATCTGTGTATCATGTATAATTCTCTTATCATTGTATCTCTGACATGATCCTTTTATGTTGATATTCATTGTAGTAGCACCTAAAAATTGTGTATGTGCAGATCTGATATAATAGTGTAGCACTTTATGCCCTTTGTATGATTGATTTTGAGCCTTTCTTGCAGGTATATAGACTTTGAAATCGCAGGTTAGTGAATGTAGTTGACCGCTTCGGCGAAGGGTTAAGAAGATAATTTCTTTGATGTTATAATGTCATCATGTAATGCAAGCCTAAAATGAAATGCAACCTACAACACGACTCTATTCACTGATTGTGAGGGCCATTTTTTCATAATTGAGCTTTTGGGACATCAGAGTCGAAACAACCCTTACTGGTGGCACTTTGATCCTAAGGGTATGAGTATGACTTTCATCGGATATAATACAGGAAACCAACGTAAGTATCAAGGAATTAGCGCCAAGATGACCTAAACATTGTTTCCAATTGATATTGCAAGGGTACACCAGTATCGAGGCATACAAAGCTGAGATAACCACGAGTGCGATCTTGCGTAAACAAACAGATTAATAAAAGTCAAGGAGATAGTTCCTACCTCACCTTGGTGTACAAATAAACATAATCGACGTATGTGAGGTGTATTCGCCTTAATGTGGAGGATCTAATCACAGACACCCAGTTTATTTGATGTTGTGCAGTTATCAGAACCACAACAACAAGCATCAATCAAAGAAACTGAGTGAAAAGCATTGATTACAGACAACATTCAAGAAAATGTTCATCATAATTTTCAGCAAGTGATGAGTGTTTGTCTATGTATGGTGTTGAGAAACACCATCGTGCTTGTGGGTGCATAGTGTTGAGAAACACAGTTGTGTGTTTGAGTGTTTTTAAGCCAATCAAGGTTCGTGATACATTATCCAATGCGTGTTGAGAAACACAGATGTGTCCAAAAAGGTAGTGTTAAGAAACATTGTTGATTAGGGTGTTGAGAAACACCGTTATGTCAATGGAAAATTGTCTGATGGTTGAGGGACCATGGTAATTGACATTGGTTGATGGGACGATTGACAAGATGCAAACTTGGTTATCAAAATTGCTAGGAAGTCGCCCTTAGCAAGGATTCAGTTCCTAAGACTGAGACATTGACCGATTCCAAGCTAGGGTGGCAAGACATCAATTGAGATGAGATGCACATGCTTACAAAAGTGACTGGAAGCATATGAAAGAAAGTAAGTTGAAGCCTCTATAGGAAGAATAGCCAAGTTATGTATTGAAAGATGGAGCACCGATTACAAGTGATGCCTTTTTGCCAGGTTTTCACCACTTGCCAAAAGTACTATTTTTGGTACTAAGGTGCCTGTTTTCCAGGTTTTCACCAAGGCACTTTTTTTTTCTTTTCAATTTTTTTGTATTTTTTTTGTTGATTCATCAAGGTGCCTGTTTGCCAGGTTTTCACCAGGATGATCATTTTTTCAAGACTTTTCCAATTTTTATACTTTTCTGCAATTTTTTATTTTTGGAATTTTTTCATGATCATTTTCTCTGTACAGGAACTGCTCTTTTCTCAAAATGTCTAGCTATAGAACCTTTTCAAGTGAATTTTGTTGATTGGATTAAGGAATGTTTCCCCTTCCAGATTTGACAATTGATAGGCTCTAGAGCCAAATGTTGTAGTAATTATGAAGGGACCCAGCCAGTTGGGTTCAAGCTTGCCCTTATGTTCTCGATTTTGTTGATTTTTTGGATTCTATCTGACTACAAGATCACCAACCTAAAATTATCGGTGTCTCACTTTCTTTTTATAGCCTCTAGACATGATTTTATGGTAGACTTTCAGATGATCAAATGCTTCTTGTCTTCTTCCTTCAAGCAGTTCTAATTCTTGGATTCTCGAAATTCGATAATCCTCATCAATTATGAGTCCTTGTAAAGAGACTCTAAGTGATGGTATTTCTACCTCAATAGGTAATACTACTTCTACACCATATACCAAGGCAAATGGCATTGCACTTGTAGGAATTTTGATACTAGTCAGATAGACCCATAAAGTTGGATTCAAATGGAGATGCCAATCTTTTCCGATTTGCTCACTGTCCTATGTAAGATTTTCAGTATGTTTTTATTTGATGCATCAACCTATCCATTCCCTTGCGGGTAGTAGATAGAGGAACAATGTTCTATAATATAGAATTTCTCACATAGTTAATCAATGTCTCTATTCTTGATTTTTCCCCCATTTTATTTTATGATAGAGGAAGGTATCCCATACCTGCAAATAATATAGGTCAGGATGAACATTGATACTTATTTTTCGGTTGCCTTGATAAGCGGGATTGCTTCGACCCACTTTGTGAAGTACTTAGTGGACGCAATAATAAAATTGTGTCTGCTGGATGATGTAGGATTTATTTGACCCACTAGGTCAAAGGCCCATTATTGAAATGGCCAGTGTGTGATAAAAGGTAACAACTCTCGAGCAAGAGCATGGATTAGGTTACCATGTAGTTGGCATTTCTTGCAGGATTTGGCGAATTGAACAACATCCTTGTCCATGGAAGGCCAGTAGTATCCGAACCTTAGGATTTTCTTGGCCAACGAGAGACCATTCGAATGAGACCCACAAATACCTTCGTGGACTTTCTTTAGCGCACATTCAGTCTCTTCACTTTCTAGACACCTAAGAAGAGTATTGTCTAGACCTCTTATATACAAGTTGTTAGCTATGATCAAGTAACGCGAAGCATTTATTACAAGGTTTCTCTTTTTATTTCTAGATAGTCCATTAGGGATTATCTAGTCTTGGAAGTATGAGTATATTTGGTTGTATCTAGAGGATTCAGTGCCCACAATTGAAGATACTATTTGGGAATTTGGGGAATCATATGTTAGGAGGGGAGTTCTTCCACCAGAAATTCATAGAAGAATTGATGCTCTTCCAATTGTAACATCAAGGCTAGGGTAGCCATGGTGTCAACTTCTTTATTCTCTTCTCTTGGGACTTGTTGGAATGTGATAAAGAAAAAGTACATTTTCAAGTCATCAACCATCCTCTTGTACAGTGTGAGATTTTCATCCTTAGTCTGGTATTGATCATTAACTTGGTTGATTACTAACCGATAGTCTCCATAAATGTGTAGTTCCCTAATTTACCACTCGATAGCTAAATTTAGTCCATTCACTAAGGCTTTGTACTCGAATACATTGTTTGTGAAAGGAAAAATCATCTTGTAAGCTTTAGGGAGTTTATATCCTTCTGGAGTTATGAACAGTACACTAGCTACAAACCCTTGTTGTGTGAATGATCCATCAAAGAACATTTTCCATGGGTGTTCTATAAAATGTGGGATAGCTTGGTTAGGGAACTTGATGATTAGTGGTTTACTATCTTGAAGAGGAGCATTCACTAGGTGATCAACAATGACTTTCCCTTTGATGGCCTTTCTGTCTATGCATTTAAGGTCAAACTCGGTGAGTATCATTAACAATTTTTCTAGTCTGCCAGTCATGGTTTCTTTGTTTAATAAGCACTTCAAACAATCAATTTAGCAATTAACTTGACTGAATGTCCCAACATGGAACGTCTGAGCTTTTCTGAGGCAAATATAATTGCTAGGCAAGATTTTTTTGATGATTTTATAATTGTGTTCATAGTAGACCATTGTTTTGTTGATGTAATAAATGGCTCTTTCTTTCCATTTTTCATCATGTTGTGCCAACATAGCTCCAAGCGATGTTTTCGTAGCGGATATGTATAGCAGGAGAGACTTCCCTGGTATGGGTTCCATTAGAACGGGTAGATTTGCTAGGTATTCCTTGATTTGTTGGAAGTTATTTTCACACCCTTCATCCCACTTGAATGTGACACCTTTATGTAATGTCTTTGTAAAGGGTTGGGCTTTATTTGCTAACTATGAGATGAACCTTTTGATGGATTATAGTTTTCCTTGCAATGTTCTAATTTGACTGATGTTCCTTAGTGGTTGCATTTCCATTATGGCTTTCACTTTTTCTGGATCAACTTCAATGCATTTTTTCTAAAACAATATACCTGAGGAGTTTTCCAAATGTTACACCAAAGGCACACTTCTTTGGGTTTAACCTCAATTGAAATGTTTCATCCTGTCCAAGATTTTCTCCAAGTCGGCCAAGTGTGTAGTTATTTTTTTGATTTAGCCAAAGTGTCATCACCATAATGTTCCATGTTCTTGTGCATCATGTCGTGAAATATGTTCTTCATAGCTCTCTTATATGTTGCCCCCGCATTCTTAAGACTGAAAGGCATGACATTCTAGCAGAACGTTCCCCAAGAACAAGTAAAAGATGTATTTTTATGATCCTTAGGCGCTATCCATTTGATTATATCCTGAGAAGCCATCCATTAGGGAGTACATCTCATATCCTGTTGTGAGGTCCACAATCATGTCAATGTTGGGGAGTGGGAATTCGCCTTTGGGACAAGATTTTTTTAGATCTTGGAAGTCCGTGCAGACTCAGATTGACTTGTCAGTCTTAGAAATAGGCACAATATTTGAGATGTAGTCAGCATATGTGATAGCTTTGATGAATTCTTCTTTCAAAAACTCCTCTAACTCAGCTTTGACCAATAGTGCCACATGAGGGTGCATTTTCTTGAGCTTTTGTTTAACTGGTTTGATGTTGAGAGAAATAGACAAGTGATGCATTATTAAATCAGTGTCAAGTCCTGGCATATCTTCATATGACCAAGTGAAGTTGATATTTTTTCTCAAGAAAAACTGAGTGAATTGTTGCTTCTCTTCTTTTGACAAAGACTATGCTAAATAAATCAATTGAGGTGATTTTGTTGTTCCCAATTTGACTGGCTGTGTCAGCTCTATAAGTAGTGAAGACCGTCATTAAAGGTGATTAGGCAGGATATCAAGATTCCCATCCTCCAACACCTCTGAGAGGTTTTAACCATTGGATATGTTGTTTGTTTTTACTATTTTGGGTTTTGACACTGCCACAATGTGGTTTTCACCACCAGACCTCTTTTTCTTTTGAGAATTGAGAAACTTGATATCCTCCTCTATCATGTTCATAATCATTGCACTGGTGGAAGAGGTAAGAGGTTCAATAGCATTTAGGCAACATGCCAAAGTATAGTAATTTGGGTAGGAAATCAGGTTTACATGCTTGTTAGGATTCCACTCAATAAGTTTAGGGGAACAAAGATCCAGTTGATTCCGGGGATAGCAATACGTTATCATGATCAACACTTTCAACTGGTAAGAGAAGATCTATCACGCCACTCTCAGGAGGACTTCCTAGACTGGGAAGCATCCTAACATCTCTATTAGAGTCGTCGTTAGTATTATACGAATCTAACTCATTTCATCTAATGTTGGAATGTCGTTCCTCCTCTCATCTAGCCATTCGGTCAATAAAATTTCTTATAGGGACCATCTCAATCCCTGAGATGGGTCTAATTCTGGCATTGACATCGCTGACATCATTTCCAAAGTTCCAATTTTTGCTTTGGGTAAGGACTGTTGTTTGCATAGCACTTGAACTTTCTCCTTGTTCAAACTGAGGTGCATACTTATGAATGACATCAACCTCAATTTCTATCGTAGCATCTGAGGGAATCCCATTTGTACTCATTAGAACTTGTTTCCACAGAATGAGGTATATCTAGTATATGAATAGTGGCGACTGGCTACACCCAGTTAGGATGTTGTCCTTGTAGGTAATTTTCCATACCTTAACCAAACTCGTACTCATGAGAATTGGGTTGGTTGTCATCATATCTACCCAGGTATTGCACTATAATCATAAAAACTCATTCTTCTTCACTAGAGCTACCCTCCTCTTCTTGTTGATCTTCTCCTTCTTGTATCGTTTCTTGTTCTTCAGCTCCCTGTATGGATGTAAGGTGGGGTGAAGATACCTACATTTCTTGTACTTTTGTATTCATGAAGTGAGGTAGATCAAGTATGTGAGTAGTAGTGACATGTTACCTCCAGTTAGGGTGCCTTTATTCTTGGCCTAGGTCTAGCTCACCTTCTTGTGAATCACTTTGTTGTTGTTGTTGTTGGTTCATCACTTCTTCTTCGACCAATTGATTCTTTTCCTGTGATTGTTGGGATGATCAATTTGGTTTGAAGGGAGCTCTGAACTGATGGGGAATGTAGAGTTCTCCTTGGTAATCAAGATTCTTTGTTTGTATATGTAACAACCTCTCAAAAGATAACTATGTAATATCTGCCTCTTCTCCAGAATCATCATTGGAATCTTCTACTTGATCAAATATAGGATCATTTCTGGAGGATAGATTGGATTTTTGCTTAGGGTATCCTACTCCCATTTTTTTTGTTGGACTCTGGAATTCGGTGTGTACGGGCTCTAGAAATCCTTTATTCTTTCCTAGGGGTCCTTATCCTTTATAGCCCATTCATTGCATGAGTTGGTATCCTTTTCCATACTTTTGCGGGGATATTTCAACATTTTTGACTTGATCGTGATCTTCCCCTTTGTAAATCCAGGCAAGAACAACTTTTTCTTCATTTTCCTCTAAAAGAGAAACATTAGCTTTTACCATACTGATTCTTTCATGTATTGTTAATGTTTGGGTACTAGAAGGCTTGAATAACGATGAGGGATTTCCATAAGACCTGGGGATGTAGGAAGATTATCCATCGATGGCAAGGGATGCAATTGATATTCTTCCATTTCAGTGTCTTTAATTTTCAATTTCTCCTCAAATCTCCTCATGAGTGTTGCTTTAGAACAAGGTATCAAGATTGAGACCTGAATGTCTGTTGGGTGACACTTGTGACCGAGTTGATTAAGATTATTTTGGATGAGGTAGATCATGAAAAGTAAGATCATTTAATAATCCAGGACAAGAGATGAAGATAGGTCCAGTCACTATGTAAGGAACACACGATTGTTGTGATAGGGTATAATAATTGATTCAGGCCACACAGAGGAGAGTCAAGATGAATGCAAGGATATCAAAGGTCAAAGACAGATATTGGATTTTGTTTCATGCTCGTACAACTATTCCCACAATACCAAAAAATTCCCACAGTACCATGCGAGTTGATTCTTTCAAGGTGTTTTTTTGTACGACAATTCTTGCTAGACAAAATGACAGTGCAGGACAAGGGCGGTTTACCACTTGATTTGAATAGATTTTGGAAAAATTTGTGCAATTTTGGTGTGATAATGTCAGTGTCTGAAATGTCTTATGTTGTTTTGGTGTCAATTCAAGGTAATTCAAGCACATCAAACACAAGCGAGTGAGAACCAAACACACTTTCTAGCCCTATAGTCAATCGACTTAGTGAGAAAATCCTCGCTCGCTGAGTTAGGTACACACCCAATAGCTAATCAGAATACGACCACCACCATCCATGCAATGGGTATAATGATGTCGTAGTAGCCGACTCCAAACGCTAATGGGGGCACAATATGTTGAGTGTCTTGGGGGAGTTATTATCTCCCTTGCACTTGGATTATCCCACTTTCGGAGGTGAACTGCTAGGTAAGCTGCTACTCTATGGAGTCTTGTAAGGGTCTTCGTTCGAATACATTATTTGTGTTCGCGCAAGCGCAATTTAGGTGTATATCCCCACAAAGCACCTTGGCACGAGTAGTCACATGAACGTGATTGAGACCTCTAAGGCCCTGGTATATGGTAGGCGACAACCGAGTATAAGATCAAATGGTATCTGAATTCCAAAGCTTTGTCCCCAAGAAGCAAATTTGTTTAATGTGAGTTGGAGTGGTGTGGCTTACACCTTATGCTCACGTGGGTCGTTCTCCAAGGGTGAGTACATTTTCCCACTTGGACATGCCCATCTAAAAGGTACGCATGAAACAAATTGGATAGCAAAGAGAAGGTCTGGATTTCTGACTCTTCCTCAAAGAGGCGAAGATCATAATCTATTGTTTCTCTTTGTTTTTCCCAAACACATCAAACGCTCCAAAGTTATCCCAAAAGATTACTTGTCTAAAACAATTCAAACATGTCTAGGTTTTTTTATCTTCCCTAAAAGGAAAGAAAGCATAATCCCCTAATGCTTAACTTAACTCATACAAGGAATACCCTAATTAGACTAGGTGCCTAAATAATCATTTAAGAAGCATGATCGTTTGGTTGATGTGGACCTAGGTACCCTGCAAACACCACAAGCTTAGCAGTCTTAGTCAATTGTTCTTCTCCAAAACGTCCTACAAGAATAAAGAAGTTCATAGTTTTGCACGAAAGAGTGTTTTCAAGTGTCTCTCTTTGGCAAGCAAATCTTCTACCAAGCGTCCTGCAAAAATGCGTTAGGCTGCAAAATCAGGAAACCAGAAGACAAACATAACCAGATTAGAGGTTAGAAACCATAAATCATTTCAAATGAACCCCTAAAAATGCTCGTTGTTTTTTAAACGACAAAATACAAAGGACAAACAAGTATCAAAACTCGTACGACTATAAGTTAGCACCTATACGACAAACTAGGGAAAGACGATCCCTTGTCTGACAATTCCTGTAGGTCAATACGAGAAAATGAATTGGATGCAGACTGGTACGACAATTTATGTCCTGAAATGACAAATTATTGGTAACTATGGTGTCGTATGAGCATATCAAAAAGGTTGAACGACAATAAGTGCAGTTTTAGAAAATATTTAGAATATCATGAATTTGGGGCTTAAAACCAGTTCGTGCCCCACAGTGGGTGCCAGAAATGTGTGGTGTAAATTTGGTATCAACTTGCAAACAAACAAACACTCAATAAACCATTAGCTTAGGGGTTAGTAATCATCAAATTTGAACTCTATCACTATGCAAAAACCCCCAAAAATTGGCTTATTGCTTCCTAGATGAAGCGAGTTTGATTCTCAATAGATACTCATCAGATTAGCACAAGAATCAGTGACTAGACAACTCCAAAACAGAAGATTCAAAGGTGAGCATGATGCATGAACTTGCATACTTTTCCCTTCAAGACATTGGAATGATATGCAAAATACAACTAAGTTAAATGCATGAGATAACACGAGATTAATCTAACAAGATGCATCAACATACTAAGAAGATGAAGATAAGATTTAACATCTAAGAGAAAAACATAAATACTAAGATAGCATGAAAATGCACTTCTACAATCATGAGTAAAACCTAGAAACAAAATGACATTATGATGTTACTCCTACAATTTGCCTCTCCTTTCAATAAGGAGAGCTATCCCTTTTATAGAAAATTCCTCGAAATGGACGGTTGAGATTTGATCATTAAGGGCGGTTGAGATGCACTCTCCTTCAATCCATGTGAGCTCCATCCATGTGAGAGGTCATTGATTGGTCAAAGTTGTGTTTGTTGAGGGAGGACGAGGACAAATTCAGTAAATCCCCTTTTAATCACTTTTTAATCAAGGATTAAGTGTGCAAACCCATGTGTGAACGCATTCTTTTAATAAAAGTGTAAGAACTTTTATTTAGGTGTGCAATGTATAGTGATTAATTACTTTTTAGTTAAGATAAAATTGATGATTTCATTCAAGACTTTGATCTCAATTATGCAAGGGGGATTATTAGGGTTTGCTTGCATGATTAAGGTCTAGTATTGAAGGCCTTTAGGTTTTGGGATTTTGAAGCCCAATTAATTAAATTAGGGGCTATAGGTTTACTAGACCAATTTTAGGTGATTACAACTATAACCTGACTCCCTGCCAAATCTGAGTTGGATCTCGAGCATACAGAACACCAAATTCATTTTGTATCCTAAAACATAATGCCAAATTTTTTTTCCTTGGGTTTTAGCCTCAAACTTCCCAGGTTTCTCCGACAATTCTTGTTCTCTCCAGATTTTCTCTGATAGCTTTGTAACTTGTTACTGCACATAGAAAAACAAAGAATAAGGTTGGATAGAGGGGTTTTCCTCAGTTAAACCCCTATTAGGAATCAACCTTCAAATGAAATGAAATAAAGGAAAGTATGTTGTCATGTAAGAGAGGCTAGATTTAATAAATCAAGTATATCATGTCATAGAAATGCAAACGCTTCTTTGAATGTGATCAAATATGTTGATGCAATAGCTTTGATTGAACACAAAAACCCAAAAGGAAATCATGAAAGACAAAACCTCATGTAATGGATGTTGTAATTCACTGCAATGTTTGATTGAAGAGAAGAGAGAGAAGACTTGAATGGATGTGGATCTTCTTTCTAGATAGAAAACTCCTTTTGTTTGGCCTCCAATGGGGAGAGAAGATAGATCTATGGAATAAACCACCTTAAATGGTTGAGAAGAATACTAGATCTTGAACGCTTGGACTTGATAACTTGATGGCTCTTGAATTTGATTCGCTCCCTTGCACTTGATGACTTGACTATGAATGTTTGATAATGAATGCAAATGCTTGATAATCTCGATCGTGGTTACCAAAATGAGGAGAGATAGGGTATTTATATATATCTCACAACATTTAGGGTGTTAAAACTCAAGCAGGCTAACCATGAGATCATATTTCCCACCAAAACCCTGACATAGATCTCTGGGCCTAAACATGCGGGGAAAGAACGCCAAAATTATTATCTCTCAGGGTAGAGAATGCCAAAACCATTTTGTACCTAGGAAATTGTTCCCAAATTTGAGTTGGGTGTTGGGAAAATAGGGTAGGTGTGGGATCTTCAAGTACAACTCATTCTGAGGTCGAGATAAACCACGAAGGCCACAAATAGTGATATAGGGCCTAGGTGATGAAAGGAATTATTTGATTGAAAGAAAAATAGAGGAGCACACTTAGAAATATGGGCTAGCCTCATATTTTCACAAGATTGAAAGGGATAAAGGACCCATATTTGAAATTAGGTGTCCATTAAGTGCCATATGAGGTCCTACTATAGAAAACACACTAAGGTGGGCACAAAATAGTCCTTAAATTGTACACAAATTAGGTGCTTACAATTTAGGATGGTACACCACCATTTATTCAAAATATAATCTAATGATGCTCATTATATCCATGAGGTAAAAAAGTTCCTATTTGATTTGTAATGTTTATGGGGGCTGAAATTTCCTTTGGATTGTTGATCTCAATGGAAATCAAGTGTCTTGAAGAAATTTTAGGTCCCATTAGGATTTAAAATTACCAGTACATTTATCTCACACAATGCAATGAGTTTTATTAGATTATATTTTAAATAAATGACATCATCTAAATATTATAGATTCCACCCACTAAACCCATCAAATATTTCCAAATTTAGCCCAATAATTTTTTATAAGAATTCTATTTTTTTTAATAATAAAAATATTCAACATGGTGATTAATGAATTTTGTATTATTGTTTTGGATTTTCTAGTATTTTCTACCAAAAATTGTGATTAAGAAAAAAAATCAGAAAGAATTTTTAAATTTTTTTTTTTAGAGATTCGTCAAAAGAAATTAATTTTTTTGTCAAAAATATGAAAGATTCGCCAAGATTTTATATTATTTTTGGAGGTGTGATTCTTAAAGTTATCCCTGCTTTTTATAGCTTATTTTAAACTCAATCAACGACTATTGAATTCACCTTGTGCTCAATCCTTTTCAATCAGATTTGAGATTGAGCCAGTTAGATCCATTCCCCTTAATGTAATCCAAAATAAAATAGGCTCGATTCCTAGCTTGCATGCATAAACTTGTGAACATTATTTCCCATACATTACATTTTGGTGAACCTTATGTGTCTCACTCTTGCATATTTTTAATTTTTATGTTTATGTCTGCTATTTTATAATTGAATTTATAAAATCTAATTGGTTCTCTGTTTCACACGTGTTTAGATTGCTTCTTAGCCATGTTTACTAAAATCATGTTTTAGATAATAACTTATTTCACTTCATGTTGCTTACATTCATTCCTAGTGTAGACACCTAAAATTGTTTTAGGACTCATAATCATGTAGCTGAAATTTTCTTTAAAAAGGCAAGTTTATTGTTAATAAGCTTTGTTGGGGTGCATGAGGCCCCATGTTCGAGCAAGAGAGTTACACTCTTTCGAGCAAGAGAGTTACACTCTTTCCTCTCTTTAGTCATTTTCTTTTTTTAAAAGAAGTTATTCTATGTTTCTTGGGGATACAAGGTGAAAGATGGAATGGGGGAGCTTCTCTTTGTAGGAATTTCTATGTACATGAGTAGCTCATCAAAGTTCATGTATAGAGACTTGTCTTGTCATCCACCTAATTGTATTTCAAGGGGGGTATTAGTGAGAATTTTTTATTTTTTTATATATTCAAGAATATTTATTTTTCCTACATATGTTTAAGCTTGATTAGGTTATAATAAATCGTAATTGTGTGACAGATTCTTCATAGTTGGAGTCCCTTATTCTCTTGGCTTTACCTATCACCTCTATTAACCATTTGTTATTTATTACCAAGTAGGTGTAACCATTTGTTTGACACCTTCCTAATAGGTAAAACCCTCTCTCATTTCTACTAGACCTATATATACTCTACCCATTACATTTGGTAATAAACTTCCTTTATGTCATTTGCATCTCTTATATTCCTAATAACTAGCCCTGATTTAAGGATTATATGTTATAATAATTATATTGAATCTCATATTTCTTACTTTTTAACAAAAAAAAATATAAAAAAAACAACAATAGATCATATTTTAAAACAATTTGATATTGCACAAACGCTACTAGAAACTAAATAAAACAGAGTTCTCTACAAATTTTTATGTTTACAAATAAAACCTTGAAGAAAATTTAAAAGAGACTAATTACATCTTTGAAATTTTGATGTCAAATTAACAATTAAACGTCTTTAGCAGCGAAAGAAACGAAGTTTTCAGCGAAAGCTATGTTCCAAGAGAGTAAAAGAACATTTGGGCCTTAGGGGGTTATAAATACAGTTCTAAATCTGCTGCTATCAGGCATCATTTCAAACGAGTGTTTGACTTCTCATTCAGATGCGTAGCCAGCCCTCCCACTTCAAATCCTTAACCACCTTTCTGGAATACAAATATGACCTCCGTTAGGCAACTCAAACTACTGTATCGTATCGAGCTCCAGAACCTACATTCATGAAGTTGCCAGATGACTAACGATAGAAATCGATACAAAATAAAAAGCAAATAATAATCTATATCCTACAAAATACTCTCTGAAATATAAGCATCGACCATATTTATATAGTAGTATCGTTTCCCAATCTTTATATACAGCGGCATTCTGGCGTAAGGACAGGATATAACTATCAAATCATCAATTCTAGCTATTTCATCATTTTGCTTCAAGTTTCCCCATAGAAATTGCATTTAATTTAGCCCTCAATAAATACAGGAATACTTCCCAAATATATCAGAACATTACTCGAACACTCTCTAAAATCACAAAAACTTACCAAAACCATCCAGCAGATATCAAGACACGCATGCAAGATTCTGTGCTTTATTTATTTATTCTGTTAAGAACTTGTAATGTCTTAACAAAGCAAACGTTTCGTCATACAAAAAAAAGGCAAGCTATCCTACTCAAGATGTTTCAAATTGTGCTCGTTTCCGTCTTCATCACCATTACTGCAAATCCCTGCATTTAGGAGAGAGGAGATGAACGTTTTCATCAGCACCGCCATGTCTGCGTTTCTCCAAATTAAATTCTCCAATCTCCGCATCATCTTCCTTCGCATTACAAATTCCGTCTTCTTTCCATTTCTTGGACTGATCCACGTCATCTGACGCCCCACTGCAACCCCAGAATTCTTCACTGTCGGCAAAGGTTACACTGCTCGTAACCTCATCATCATCTTCGGAAGAAAGCAAAGCATCAATTTCTTCAGAAGCCTCGGTATGATTGGAATTTACATTGTCCCGAACAGAATCAATCTTACGGAACATATTCTCCCTTCTGCCCGGATCCGCCGGTGACGGAAATACCGACTTAGCCCTTGCAGCTTTCGCATTTTCATAGGCTGCAAACCCTAACGCTATGGTTTCATGAAGCGACATAGTCTCCACCAAGTGAGGAGGCACCCAAATTCTCCTGGAATTTCCGCTCTGATCAAATATAACGTACTTTTTCGAGGGTTTGCTCTCACATTCTTGCAACAATGGTGAAAACCCTATCATTCCAGAGTAAACAGAAACGCCTTGAGACTCCATATTCCTTTCGAAACCCTTGGACTCCAGGATTCACCAATTTTAACGGCCTGGCCTCGAATACCTTTCTGAAAAAGGCGCTGGTTGATATTTCCTTGGCAGATTCGTCACAAATACCTCCACCTGACCGGATTTTTAACCGCCTGCTGCTCCCTCTGAAACCAGAACAGAAAAACAAACAGTGTCAACGAATTATTTCTTAAGCGAAAAGAAATAATTTAAAACACAATCGCATTGCTTATTCGCATGTAGCGGAAATTGAAAAATGGAAATAAAATAATCGCCATTACGTCACTGACTCGAGCAATAATAAGAAATATGGAGCCTGCAAGATAAAATAAACCAGAAATCAAGCAAGATTCGCATTCCGGTATCCCCTCTCAAAGCAAGAAAAAGGCTAGAGAAAACTTTGACTGATGGACAGCTATAAAAGGAACATTAATGGCTTGTTTATAGGGCGTATGAATTAAGGACAGACGGACCTGACATTCCAGTAGACATGGGAAGCGCGGCCGATAAATCCGAATCCAAGAAATATCCTTGCATTCTCCTCTTCATAATTACTTTGCGTTACAGCTTTGGCCTTTTCATTCTTCGCAGGCAGAGTACCAAAAATATTTAATGCACCTCAAGAAATAATGACAAGGAATTAAATGTTGCTGCCAGAAAAGCCAAAAGAAAGCGACGCCAGTAGTACAATTGGCAGTGCCTCGTCATTATGATTCTGTGCCCAACTTCCAAGCATGGAACTCAACAATTTCTCTCAGTGCAAACGGCGGCCACCTACACGCTCTCAACATAGAACTCTCACGCCCGTTTCAAAATATATATTTAACGTCACTTCTATGGGATCATAAATACTGGTATATATGCCTGCTGTCTGCATTTCTTGAATGTTGTTCCACCTCTCAACTGCTCTTGTCCTATTGTTTGTACTCTGTATATTTAATCATTTTATTTCCATTTTAATTTTCACATATGATAAATTTCCTCAACTACTTTATCCAAATCCCTCCGTATCTTTTAATATCAAACTACTTACCTTAATTAAGCACCCACTTATATGAAATCTTCCATAATTTTGGTTGTTTAACGGTCTCAATCTCCGAAATTCCTGAAGCATGTTACAAAAGATAATCTCTATTTTTTGGCTGTTTTAAATATCGCCGCATTTCTTGCCGATCCATATTAATTATTGCAGAATATGGAAAATACTATATTACTGTGGTTCTTACATCTGCAAGAGTACTAAAGAATAATTTAATCTATAAATTATAATGAGTTGTTTGAAATGAGAGGTTGAAAAGAGGGATTTGAAGGCGGTACAGAATTGTGTTCGTAAAATTTCAAGAATACAGACACAGTTATACGCCATTGATCTTTATAATAAAATAAAGAATCAAAGATCTTTCTAATAATTAAAATAAAACAAATAAAATTTGTAAAGAATCAAAGATCTTTCTGAATCAAGCAAAATTTGTCGATCATTTGAAAACAAAATATATTTATCATTGAAAAGTTAATAAATATGTACAATATAAAAGCGAACCTGACATAATTGAGAAGAATACAAACCTATCCATTTTCAATGTAGATTCAATGCATCAAGTAGTACTACATTTATTTTGTTCATAATGAATTTGTTTGTCCTATCCAAATTAAACTTGACCTTTTCAAATTTCTGAATTAATGCACATTTGACTGTAAATCTCATCCCTAAAATCTTCACGGGTATCTCATTTAACATTTAACTCTTCTCTTTAATGACGAATCATTTTCGGAACAAAAAAAACACCAAATTAAATCTCAAAACCTCATTCTCATCAGTTTCAAAAAGCACAAAATAAAATGCATTCCTTATTAACATAATCATAAATAATTCGTTACAGAAGAGCGCAAAAAACAGCAAAAGCTCAAGCGAATGAAGTTCTCAACAAGAAAACAACTAGGAAAAAACAGCTAAATCTGCAAAAGCTCAAGCGAATGAATTTCGCAACAAGAAAACAACTAGGAAAAAAACTGCTAAATCTGCAAAAGCTCAAGCGAATGAATTTTTCAACAAGAAAACAACTAGGAAAAAAACTGCTAAATCTGCAAAAGCTCAAGGGAATGAATTTCTCAACAAGAAAACAACTGCTAAATCTGCAAAAGCTCAAGGGAATGAATTTCTCAACAAGAAAACAACTGCTAAATCTGCAAAAGCTCAAGCGAATGAATTTTTCAGCAAGAAAACAACTAGGAAAAAAACTGCAAAATCTGCTAAAGCTCAAGCGAATGCATTTCTCAACAATCCATATGCGAAGAGGAAAAAAACTGCTAAATCTGAAGCGATTTAATTTATCAAAAGTAAATGCTAACACACCGACCTATTCTCGGTGAAAGATGAAAGGCATAAAGTATCCCGCGGCCTCAACAGCTACGCAACTGCCTCCATAAATTTCATATCGCTGTCACAGTACCTTCCTTCTCTCTCACTAATTTACTAAATAGTAACCGCAACAAAAGTGCGGTTGCCATAAATTCTAAAATAAATAAAAAAGGCTCTTGCAGAGGAGTACCGAAAAAGCCAGTGGTTGATTTCACACAACGTTCCGTTCAACTCTGTATTTAAAGAGCAAGTTTGACTTCCCACATAACACGTGAAACCGGCCACAGTTTTCCATATTTTTCTTTCTGCCCGCGCTTTTGGCCTCGAATTTCAAAAAAAATCCGTGCCCGTCACTAAAAAAAACTTTTCCGACTCCCCCTTGACGGTGCCTTACTACTTTCTCCCTTCTAGAAAGGGATTGTCCTTCTTTATTTAATCTTAAAATCCCTCAAAAAAACAAGTTATGAAAGGAAAGGAAAGGAAAAACAATCATATGGATAATCTCGTAAAAAGCGAGGGCACCAGCGGGAAGTGTAGTCGTATTGAGCGTGCTGGAATTTTAGTCGGCGCTATTAATTGGTGCGTGCAAATGCATGTGAATGTGAATGTGAATTTGAGTGGGGGAAAAGGAGAAGGGAAATGAAGAATTGGTGTGATTGACGTTAGTTGGGGCGCATGCGGAGGAGGGAGGGAAAGGATATTAATTATGCCGATGCGGACGTGCGCCATGCATGGCCATAGAGTAATGAATCATCAACATACTCTATCGTGGTGTTGGTGTTGGTGTTGGTGTTGGTGTTGGTCAGCTGAATTGTGGTGTTTGGTTGTTTTACAAGGTTGCACTTATTCTCCATAGACAATAGTATTATCGTACATGTTGTATTTTATAATAGATTTTCTTATAATTTTTATTAGTTTTATTTTTATAATTCGTATGTACAATAGTATAAAAGTACATAAAAATAATGAAAATACAATGAGTTATGTCGATTTGTATTTTTGCAATTGTCTTATTTTGTGTGGAGAATAACTTAAGTTTTATCATAATGTTGATCAATTCAATTACAATTTTGTGATTAGGGCTCATAATAGAGGAGTTAACCTCTACAAGAACTTGAAAAGATGTTAATGTTGTGTTTCTTGGAATTCTTTAGATCATTTGGTTTTGTGGACTTAATTAAAATTCTTTCAATCATTCATTCATCATTTATTTGGATGTTGGCATTTACCTCTAGCTATTATAGAGAAGTCGGTGTCGAAAGAAACTCGAAAATGTCTTAATGTTGGGTCTCTTGGTTCTTTAGACTATTTGGTTTTGTGGACATAATTATGATTCCTTCAATCATCAATTCATCGTCCATTTGGAGGGGGTTTGATGCTAGTGTGGGTACCTACCCCTAGCTATCATAGAGAAATCAATATCAAATGAAACTTGAAAATGTGTTAATGTTGGGTCTCTTAGTTCTTTTAACCTTTGGTTTCATGGACGTAATTAAAATTTCACGAGTCATTCATTCATCTTCAATTTGGAGAGGGTTTGATGCTACTGCTAGTACCTACCTCTAGATATTATAGAGAAGTGAGTATTGAAAGAAACTTGAAGATGTGTTAATGTTGGGTCTCTTGGTTCTTTGGACCATTTGGGTTCATGGAGCTAATAGAAATTCCTTCAATCATTCATCATCTATTTGGAGAGGGTTTGGTGCTAGTGTGAGTACCTAGCTCTAGCAATTATAGAGAAATCGATATCAAAAGAAACTTGAAAATGTATTAATGTTGGGTCTTTAGGTTCTTTAGACCATTTGGTTTTGTGGATGTAATTACAGTTCCTTCAATCATTCATTCATCTTTTTGGAGAGGGTTTGGTGATAATTTGGTTACCTACCTCTAGCTATTATAGAGAAATTGATATTGAAAGAAACTTGAAAATGTGTTAATGTTGGATCTCTTGGTTCTTTAAACAATTTTCTTTATTACAATTCCTTCAATCATTCATTCATTATCTATTAGGGGAGGGTTTGGTGCTAGTGTTGATACCTACCTCTACCTTATAATAGAGAAATTGACTATGTTTAGCTCTATTAATTAAAAATTTACTCAAGTTTGTTTAAAATGTTAATTTCCATAGTCCATGATAATTGGCATAGTTTTTTTTATTCAACTACGTAAGAAGTATTTCGCATATATTTTGGAGTATTTATTCATCATCTTCTTGGAGAGAAAGTTTGATGTTGATGTGTGTACCTGCATCTAGCTATTATGGAGAAATTGACTATCTATGGGCTTTGTTAATTAAACAAACTTGGTTATAAATTGTTTAAAAGCATAATTTTTCACAGTTCATAATAATAGGTGCAATTTTTGGATTCAACTGTGTAAGATGTGTTTAATATCAATGTTTTAGCTCACACACTACGATCCATCATCAAAATAGTAGAACACTAGAGGAGTGGAATGACTAAATTGCAACACCGAACAAAAATTATTTATAATTTCTTTTATAATTTAAAATGAAAGGTATTCATAGAAAGATACTATACATAATGTTAGTTTATGATTTTTTATTGAGAACACACACACACACACACACACATGGGAAGAAATTTGTTAGAAATATTAAAATAATGTATCTTAGCCTCAATCTCTACGTGAAGTTATAAAGTTTAATTGGGAGACGTTGAGGGCAAAAATAGTAAAGGGTTGAAAAGATTTATACTAAGTACAACATAGAAACTTAGAATTATGGGAGTGGAAAATCAAGAGAATATGTGTCAATTTGTTTGTCTTATCTATGGTGTTGTGACATTTGGGGTAGTAATATGTTAGATTGTAAATGACATCGATAGGAGGAATCCAAAAGAATTTAATTGTAAGTAGTCATAAAATTGTGGTTTTAGTTTTTTATGAGATTCTATTAATTGAAACAAGGACTTTCTCACTAAAGGCATCAACAATGACTCAAACATTTAAGTTATTTAAAGTATGAAGATCCATTTGTTAGAATAACTGAGAGGGGGGGTGAATCAGTGGCCTCAAAAATTAATCCAATAAATCAACCCAAAAATTTATACCATGAATATAAACCTCTAGTTATATTCATTCCTACAAGATGTATGCCCTTAAATAATCTTCTCAAATAACTACTGCTCGGAATATACTGCTTATCCCTTTTTCTTAAGCTTTACTGAATAGCAGTCTAGCATTTACTGAAATACAATAAATAACTTAGTGTTTACAGATCAATCATGTTTTAGTAATGTGTAAAGCAAAACATCAAAGCAATGAACCATATACACATTTGACACGTGGATTTTTAACGTGGAAACCTTGTTAGGGGAAAACCCACTTGGGACCGGTAACCCAAAATTTTCACTCTTCTGAAATGAGCTCGGTGAAGAGCCAGCCCTGTTAAAGGTTACAAACACACTATTAAGTGCGACCTTGTTAGAGGATTTAATATAATAGTTTGTCACTTGATATCTGACATTTCACTATGCTATCTTCATGAGAAACTTTTTGATACTCCTTGGAAATCTCAATATTTAAAGGATAGTTTAATCCCACTCTATTAAGAGATTTTTTGAATCAATGGTTAAATTGAAACTGTATATGATCCGTTTATATATACAACTTAAACTTGTAGATGTTCAAATCTATTGTAAGCTCATAATACCTTTCTGATCAATCTTCTCTTATGTTCTATTGACGGGACTTTGTGACCGGTCTCATCAACAAAGGAAGAGTTGTCACCGGGTACCAGGGTACCGACCAACTTCGCCTGTAAAGGTTGTCCGGGGAATAAATTCTTCGGGCCTTCAAGAACCTGAGTGTCGGGTCTCGACAGTGCGGGGAGCTAAGTTGGGCAAGTGACTGTTTTTGTTCGGGGGGATAGCTGGTTTTGACTCGTCTTCTCCGGGGATTTCGTTAGTAGGTTGGGTTTTCCTGCAAGCACGCATTAGCTTACCAAATAAACAACAAAAGATAGATCAAAGTTAGGAGCTCGTTATTCTACTTATAGTCATGCCACATATATTTAACATCAACAATGCTCTAATTAACTACACTAAATACTGAATGCATACATAACCATTAGTTCATACATATTCAATAGCAAGGGGAAATGAGATCATCTAATCTAACAAAACATCAGAGCAAAGGACATTCAAAACATACAACACAAAAGATATGTTGCTAACTTAGAGATCAGAGTACCAACAACATCATTGCCAGAAACTCTTCGTTCTTCATTAACAAAGTATTCCAGCAGCACTAGTGTGTACATCAATGGTTCCCAGGGAGCATCTAACTACTAAGAACTACTGAGCATTGAGATCTACAACTACTAAGAAATGAAATGCTGAAAGTATTGGACTGCAAAATCATCAATTTTTTTGACCCTTGAAACGAGGTCGGACTTCTTATTTATACACATAACTTGCCCTAAAACTAACATAATCTAACTGTACACTCAACATTAAAATATAATATCCAGTGGCCGGTACTACCTGCACCACTTACAATCACCTCGAAAATAGCAGAGGTCTGACAAGACAGAGGAAGAAGACAAGAAGAAAGGATGGAAGAATTGGCCTCGAGAAGAGTGTAGGAGAAAGAATAGAAGAAATTTGATCTTCCTAGAGTTCAAGACTACATGCCTCATTAATGTGAAATGCGGCTCACTATCTTTGATGCACCAGGTAGTTAATGTTGGAGCCGCGTCTTGGGAAAATCACCTGTCAGGGTCATCCCACAAACTGACATGCCTTATCGGGATCACCTACCTTTTGACCCCTTTATTAACTGTTGGATAATGACCGGTCAGCTCCAGGGAACCTGGACATGGGTCACTGAATGAATACAAAACTTCAGATCTGGAATTCCAGAGTCCAGGAGCTTACGCTCAAAGAATAATGAATGTTCAAAAATGCACCCTGCGGGTGAGAACCTCCGAAGTCCAGAGAACTTTATTGTCTCTTGTTTTTGAAAGCCTCCAAAATTTGGCTAATTCCAACTCCATCTATATCTTTGATACTGTTCCACCGGTCGCGGGTAATTCCAAACTTCTCTTCAATATCTCCGGCCCCGTCTCGAAATTCATCGGCTAGCTTAACGGAGTCATGAGCTTGGAGCATCATCTTAGATATTCTTGACAATTTCCCTCCATCGAAGTCTCCGGCAAACTGATACCGAGACTCCATCAATTCATCAAACTTGTTGAGGACATAGTCCTCCGAGCACAAGTCCCAGTGGTGAAGGGATCAACTTGTGAAACCCTTCCAATGAATGCTTTGTACATATCCAAAGGATACTGGACCGCACAGATCCAAAGGATACTGGACCGCCATGATCTTCTCTTTGAGGGATGTAACCAGTTGCTTTCTTACCTCAATCTTGAGGCCAAGTCTAGAGTACCCTTCACCACCGGGACTTGTGCTCGGAGGACTATGTCCTCAGAAAGTTTGATGAATTGATGGAGTCTCGGTATCAGTCTGTCAGAGACTTCGACGGAGGGAAATTATCAAGAATATCTAAGATGATGCTCCAAGCTCATGACTCCGTTAAGCTAGCCGATGAATTTCGGGACGGGGCCGGAGATATTGAAGAGAAGTTTGGAATTAGGATTCCTCTCCCAAAATTCCTGCCTCGGTGATGGCCTCTTCCCCGGAGCTTATTACTTCTTCTAATCCGGTTCTCCACCCTTCATACTTTTCTGTGTCCCTTACCTATAGGACAACAACACCTTTTACCTGGCCCAAAAGTTATTGATCAGGTAAAGCTTCGGGAGTGACACTTCCAGAAATTGCCTTACGACCTTGATCTTCTCTGTGATCCACCCATCTACAGCCCACACCTTCTTCTTCATGGCCTGAAGAGCATCCATGTCACCCTGTGGAAGCGGTGGTCCAGAGGTGGAGGATTCCAGACGGATCTCAGCTAGTGGCTATGTAAGTTCTGCGAGAAGTCTAAGGAGATTTTCATTGTTCTCTCTTTCCACCTTTAACTTCAGCGCCTGTTTATTGTATCGGGCTTCAACTGCCCGGGTTGCCTCTCTTAGCAGGTCCAACTCACCCTACTTATCTCTCCTCCCCAGAGGCACATCTATGATTGCGTAGTCTTTGACCCTTATTGTCGTCGCATTTGTATCTGGGGGAGGGGTTGCAACCACTACAACTGTATTTCCTCCCAGACCAGTTTGAAGGGTATGGACGGTCTGGGCCTTTTTTGGCTTCTTAGCCTCTACATTCTGGGCCATCATCTCGGCTAATGATAGAGGAACGCCTACCGGTGCTGGGGCCTTTCTCTTTCTAGATTCCACCAGCCATTGCGGCGGCTGGGGCAGTGCTATTTCTAAGGCATGAGTAATAGGGCCTTCTTCGGAGTCTGATGGTGTATCTCTAGTATGCATGGCCGCATCAGACTCTTTTTCCTTTTCTTGTTCCCCGAGGGTTTCAGTATTTTCTGCCCTATTGGCGTCTTTGTTTGTGGTGTCGGGGACCCCATCTCTGCCGACACCAGCATTATTTGTATCACCAGGGTTTTCCCCATCCTTCTCAACATCTGTGGTTTCAGTGTCCACATTATCGAGGTTATCCCTCCCATCTTGTTGTTGTTGTTGTTGTTCATCTCGGATGTCATTCGTCAAGAAATCCTTCTCCATGGACACATCTTCTAGAGGAGTTGGAGGTGTCTGGCCAATGTTTAGCTATTGGGCCGCTGAGACCACCTCGCCGAATGTCGTGCTCTGGGCCACTTGATCACCCGGAGTAACTGAAGGCATTTGGAGCATGACGATTGGGGGTACGATTGATCCCGTAGGTCCTGTTTCCCCAGTTGTTGGTCGCTCATCATTTGCTTGACTTGAATTTATCTCGATCCCCTGGATTGGTGTTTCCTCCATGTCTTATGGATCCTTTTGTGCTACTTCTTGTTCTAGCTCCTTTTCGGGTTCTTGGACCCCTTGTTCTGGGACCACTTCCTTTTCTGGTGTCTCCCCTTTATCGGGGATTATCTCCACTTCTTGTGCGGATATTTCTTCTACCGCCTTATCTATCTCTCCATGTGGATTCATGAGTTCATCTGTCCCGAAGATGTCATCGAATTCGTCATGCAGAGGGGAGGTCTCTAGAAGATCATCCAGTTTGGGGGAGTCCAAACTAACCTCCACCGGGGGAACATTGGGCATGTCGGGGCCCGTGTCTATGCTTGGGGGATTGTCTACCCTCTGCTTCTTCTTTCTTTGTAATGGGGCCCTGACATCCAGAATATCTGTGGATTGTGCCTCGACCTCTGTTTGTCGTCTCATCAGCGCCGCTAGTGAAGGGGATCCTACTGGGCAAGCAGATCCCACTGGAGTAACCAGGAGACCGCGGGAGAGTTGGGTGCTTATTTTCTGGCCTGTTAGTCGAGACGCCTTCAGTTGATCATGAATTTCTCCAAAATGGGGAGCGGGCCTTGGGGTGGAATGTCTTTCTTCTCCTTCCCCTTTTCCTTGCTTGGTCCTGCGGCTCCGGAGGTCAAAGCAAACCCCCACAAGATCGGACCCTTACAGGTGCTCCTCAGACACACCCTCTCAAAATATTTATGACTGTTATCAATGATGTGGCGACTCACATCCTGAATTGTTAAGTTCTCTGGGGTGTCCCAATCCACCGGAGGGAGATCCAACTTGTCGATCCCCTGTTCTTTGTATGATGGGTCCTCTAGAGGCCCATCGTCTGTAAAATCTTCCAGGAAGCTCTGGAGGTTAAGGACCTTCTTCAGACCTTTGGACATCCGCAAATCTTATCAGGCTCGGAGATCAAAACTGTCCTGACAATCTGCCCAGAAGTCTTCAATGTGAACTTTATGCGGTGTGGATGCCATGGCCAACGCCTCTCTTATCTTGTCTACTGGATCAAAATTGTTTCTAGTAAGGTGGAATTCCACCAGTCCCAGACTCTTTAGCTCATTGTCGGCTTCCTTAGCCACTGTGAGACTGCAAGAATAGTTCCAGCAAGTAATTGGGAACGGAATGGATGTAACCTTCTTCATGCCAAAGAATGTGTGGAGTTCTAGGATTTGCCTGTAAAACTCCAAAAGAATGATCCTATCCCCGCAGTACCTGGGGAATAGGTAGGGATTCCCGAAGAAGTCAGTCAACTGAATGTAAGTATGCTACTGAAATTGAATGAAATAATTGTTGTATGTGCTTACCAAGTTCATCGCCTCCTACAACAACCGGTACCTGATGTCTCGAGTGAGTGTCAAAATGTTATGGTAAATGAACGTGTCATTTACCCTACAAAAAATGGGAGAAAGAGGCTTCCCACTGGATCCAGGGATAATGGTCCCATTGGGCAAGCTGGCCAAGCCTGTTCTCAAGAACTCCCACTATCTGTAAACCCCAAAGAGCGGGTCTATGTTAGGTCAGTGCCCACAATACATATGAAGTCATGTAGAACTTTGAATTCCAGAGGACATTCTTCAGCTGGAAGTCTACATGATTGGCAATGATGGTCGCCCAGTCGAAGGTCTGACTGTAGGTGGTGATGCAGTAGAGAAATTAATACATCCATGCCAAAAAGTCTCTAGCATGGGGCTCTCTGAAGAGCCTGCACAAAAATATGATTCCCGCCTGAATGTATTCTTTAAAGTCTCCGTGGGGAATCTCCAGCTTCATCTTCTTATAGTCCCTTCTCCGGGACTTCAGCCAGCGAGTATTGAGATGTTCCCGGGATAGAATGGATATTTCTTTGAACTCCTTCAATGATACAGACCAGGAGATAACAATGGCTCCCTTGAACTGGGGGTTTCCAAGCCCCGAAGCAAAAGTGGCGGCATCCAGGTTTACAATGGCCACCGGGTAATGCAGTGGTAGAGGATCGGCCAGCAAAACAACCAGAGTGGGAGCGTTGTTGTGCGCCGCCTGTTGAAGGATCAGTTTTGGTGCTTGCACTAGGCAGGGGAAACTTGTAGCTTTGATGATGCCGGAGGCGGCCACGTTCTCTGCCATATCATCTCCAACAGCCCTCTGTCGGTACATTGTTTGGACGAGGCTCTGCATTTCAGCCCATAGTCCGGGCTCGCTATCTGTGATCTCCTGCAGCTTGGAGTCCACTTTGGACCCACAAGAACACCCTCCCTCGGGTACTTGGAGGTTAATGGGAGCTTGGCCAACATCTTTTCTTCTTTTGTTTTTGTGGCCGCTCGAGTGGAGGTAGTTGGAAGCTTCGGACTTCCAGGAGGGGTTGTTATTTCAGACATGTTGATGGATATCCTGCAACCTGCAAGACCGGAGAAGCATCAATACATATAATATGATAAAAATATAACAGTTTATGGACTCCGAGGAATTCACCACCATCTCACACTTGTTCAAAGAATATTAGTATGCATCAAAATCCTGGAATGCAAAAGTTAGCAAAGATTGGATTCTGGTCGACACCCGGAGGTCCTGGGGTATTAGTTTATGTGAAAAAATGGGATGAAGACCCAGGGGCTTCTCAGCACCCAGAGTCTAGAGAAACTATCCATTATCGACGTGAATGGGTAGCGAACCATACTCGGCTGACATGGGTTGTCACGTGGTCATGCCATAGACGGCGTAATAGACTTTAATGACGACAAGTGGGATGACACAAGGGAAATGAATGCTAGATGGGATGTCTTTTGAATGCTCACTTGTGGGGGCAGTTAATCCCGCCATTAAGATGAAATGAAAGAGGAGAGAGAAAACCACCATGGCTTGAATAGGCAAGGTGTCAAGTTCGAGCCAGGTGGACACCATGCAGACGAGCTCCAAACTCTATTTAAACAGGCAGAGCGCGACGAGCTCACCACAGGAAGGGTCACCAGGACAATATACAAACCCAAATATACAGGGGAAAGCCAGAAAATGACACAACCTACAAGAACTATCTACAACTAAGGATTACCTACAATTTGCAGCAAGGCTCCGACACCTTTACACATGAACCTTACGAATTTACAACATTTACAACTAAAATACATCATTTTCAGGGTCGAGAACAATGTGAGGAAGGCAGAAAACCTTCTTGGTGAGCCATCCCACTAACGGAAGGCAAAAATAGACCAGAAGGCAAAATGAGGCAAAAATGAAGATGAAACTGAAAGCAAAGAAGCAAACCCGAGCAAAACAAAGCAAGACTAAGAAAGACAAAACCAGGAAGAGGATAGCCGAAGGGCCTACCTTAAAACATGAAGGAACACAGGAAGAGGAGCACAGGAGGTGCTCTACAACTGATGAAGCTTTCACAGACCATGAATGCACCACTGTTAAGCATTGTTTATGTTCAGGCTTAGAATTGTCACCCTAACTCAGGCATTAGGGCTACACGGCAGTTCCATCCTAACCATGGAAACCTCTCCTAGCTGTGGGTAGGCTATTAGTGAAGAGGAATCTCTGGATTCCAGGCCGGTTCCTATAAAATATGGTATATCACTTCCTGATTGAAAACTGAACTGGGAAAAGAGAAAAGAGGTTTGTAACTAAACTTGCATAATAGAAAGGTGATACGCCAAGGATATTCAGACTCTTTTATGAAGCTTCAAACTGACTTGTACTTATCATATTTTGATGGATATTTCAGATTATCATTCATTGATCAATACATAGGCTAATTGAAAGGGAATAACTAGGGTTTTCACCACAAGCAATATTTCTCCCATTAACAATATGCACTTTCCACAAAATGCTTATATTTCTGCAATATAGAATAGGAATTGCTTATAATTCACTAGTATATATTTGCAAAAGCATTACTCATACATGTAGAAAATTGAAAACAGGAAATTTGAGCAATGATCACAACAAGAAATATGTGTATGTAAGTCAATTGTATTCTCCTCCAAAAGTCTGTGTGCAAACTACATTCATGAATCCCATAATCATGTTAAGGAATGATAAAATTCTCTTACATAACAATGGAACCACACAAATGTAACTACAATGGAATACAAGGAAAAAATGGATTTCAGTAGTAGGAACTCGAAAATTCACTAATACTAATCCTCTCCTCCAATTGACTCTCTTCAAAATGAAAACCGAAACCTCTAAATAGCCAACATGGCCTATTCAAAATGTTTTCCCTCCAAAACATAAGGTTTTTAAAAAAAATCTTAAATCACTCTAAGTTTAATAACCCCACACTTGAATGACCCTAATCACCTTTATGGAGGTTATATTAGATCGACCACATGGGATTCGAATGTGAAGAAAAAGTTTAAAACACCCGATTTTCCACCTTGCAAAGTTTTTATATTTTTTAAACCCATCGGCATTTAACTCCACCATAGTCATAAACACCATAGCCGAGCATGGGGAAGTAACTGCAGTTTGTCTTGATGTGCTGTATCAACATGACTATTTCCATTGAAGAGATGATCTGCAGTTATCGTGGCACTTAAAGTACCAAGGTGGCAATTCTGAAAGAACGCCGATGCACTATCACTGACATTGCATTTACTCTACTGACAATGGAACTCAATAGCTAGTAAAATACAATGCATTTCATCTGTCGGCCTCATTTGCATCTTAGGGTTTTTATGTTTTTTCCTCTGTGTTGCCACCATGTTGCAAGTGAAAACTGTGAACTTAGTCGTGAAATCTTCCATGTTGCAAGGAGAAAACTTGGAGTTTGTTGAATGGAATGCAAGAAAACTCAGTCAATGCAACTGAAGTTTCACTCTACATTGAAGGCCGCGGCTTTCAAACTTGCTCGAACTCGAGCCCCAACTGTAAGTTTGCATTTATCTTGTGCTTTGATACTGGGATTCTGCAGATGTTGTGCCATAAGATATGGCGTTGAACAATGACTTGTAGTTTTCTTTAACTTATCCCCATCATGGGTTTTGAATCTACAGTCTATTTGAAGGTTTGGGGAGTTCTTGTCTGTTGGTACCACCACTGCATTAGTAAGTAAGACCACGGCCACCTTGGAATGGTTTGGAGCTGTGGCAGAGGTGTCAAACCCATGAACTCTTTGACTACAAACTGGGGATATCCTCTCCCACAACTTTAGACTTATCCCCAGCTGTCTGTGTAACATGGAGTCACCACCGTTGCATTTCTCCTTCTCGACAACAACTGCCATGCATATTTTCTTCAGCATTAAATATGTAGGCTTATGACTGAAAGATGTAGTGGGTACAAAATTTTGAGCTCTATGACATCTTTCCGTCATAAGCTTTACACTTTTCTTGTGAGTTACTGCAGTTGTACTTCAGGTTTATGAAAACGAACACCATGCATCTACAGATAAGTTGGTCTCTCTGTCATTTTGTTCATTTAATGAACTTCTCTGCATTTATCATTATCTTTATCTGCTGTTTGATGTCGACTGTGGGTGTACCATTTACACTGTCTTAATGTTTTAAATAAAACATCATTACTGCTGTAAGATAAATGCCATAAAATATGGAAAACATAAACATGTTCTCGTGAGATGATATCTTGCTGTCTTTAAAAAACACAAACAAATTACATTAGTGAATACTTTGGAGCATTTTTAGGGCATCATATACATAACAGTTTGGATCATATTATTTACATCTTGGAACATTGTAATCAGAAAAAACCCATGGGGTTCGAGCACGGGCTCGTGACTCCCATGGATTTTAAATTGAAACCCTAATCTATAAACAATGATTATCGTGGATGCTTGCTCAGTATCATTAACATGAATGCATATCCTTTTGTTCAAAACCTCAATCTGAAATGTACATTCTGCATAAAGAAATTCTCTTTCATCTCTGTGTGAACATATCATTCATTACTGTTGTTGGTCACCCATATGTAGCAAGGTATAACAAAATTTTATGCTGAATGATGTTTCATCATCGTGATTCTCCAGTGGTAGACAAAAAAAACTGACTGTAATCATATGTTTAAAACACATTAATTTATCAGTCATCTCCATTTATTGAGCATCATATGCCTAACATATAATACTATACTTTGCAAGAAAACTCAGTTTGCCTTTAAAACATGCTCTATTTTGTCATCAATTATGTGCAAAACATCTATATGAGATGTAGACCTTTTAAAGAAGATTGTCTTAACAGGCGGCCTGAACACATTATTCAGTTGTAGCATTATACCATGTTCAAGCATAATCATTTCAAATGCAACTTTTGAATGTCTTGTAACACTTTATTTTATGTTGATTTGGAATTGCTAACCTCTGTCCATTTTCACAATTCTCACATTCTCTGCTTTATGCTTAGATTCTGTTAGCATTCTTTCATTATGCATAATCTCTGTATATGACATTTCAACTTAGAGTTTCTAAGTGAACTTCAAATAGTGTATAACAGTCAGCTGAATGTAAAGAAGTACTTACTGTAACAACATCTTTCAAAGTTTAGAACATTTGCATAACAATGAAATCACATGCTCTGTTCAAGTCTTTTCTTGTAGTCTCTTTGGTTCCTTCATGTGTCTGATTTCTTCATGTGTCTTCAAATGTGATCTTCCAGTGTGTGAACAGTAACCCTTTTCATCTAATAATCATTCCTCTGCATAAAAAACAAAAATGAATTTCAAGCACGGGCTCGTGACATCCACTAGACTATTTTCCTTTGTTTCCTGCATTCAGTTATGCATGCCTGTTCATATGCACACACAGTAACATTCAATTTATTGGGTCATCAAATGACATGCACCAATTAGTGTTTGTGAGTGAATGCAAGAATACATTCAGTGATGAATACTGGTTGATTTGTGTGATTTGATGAACTAACAATTTGAACTAAACATGAGGAAGATTTTTTCAATGAAAATGATAAGTTCCTTTCAATCAGATATCTGACCTATTCAAAATTGGAAACATACATTACAATAGACTTTAGAAGTGAAAGGTTTCATGTTTCAAAACACGTCCCTTTAACACTATCTTATAGTGAGTGATGATTTATGTTTTCTTGTTACATTTATCATTCCAGATTGATATGCAGATGTAAGTAGATAGCTAATGTATGTAATTTTTTCCTTTGCATTGCTTAGATCCATCAGGATCTAACCATTGTTCCTTTTTTCCCTTTTCATGTAGATATTTTCCCTAAGGACCTGAATGCTGATGGAGACTCGGGAGTGACCTAGATGCAGATGAAGACCTGACA
>MU225550.1:1918984-1940337 GCA_018584345.1 Thuja plicata
TTACTTTCATTTGCAATGTACTATGTTTATTGAAACATGAAATATGAATCAAAGGACATTTATACTACATTCTTATGAATGCACAATGTAATGATCAATGATGAATTTTGAATGTATAATAATTTGACCAATACTTAGAGTACATAAAAATTTGCTAATAAATGTAGTAAGTGAATGTAAATCATCAAAATCTATAAGATAGTGTTAACTGGGTAACATGTACATGCAAATTTCTCTTTTAGTGCCTATTTTGTTGTGTGATTAGATTTTGGATAACAGTTTAGCACCGAGGGCAATTTGCACTTAATCACTGTTTAATAACCTTAATCGCTCTGGGTAATCACTCTGGATAACTTGTTCACGGTAAATGTGAAAGTGACAAGTGAAGCCCATTTATACCCTTAGGGTAAAAACATGTTGCTTCCTTCCACAGACCCCAAGAAAGGTAAACCCTCCGAACTCCAGACCCGGGGATTCCAAACAACCACACCCTCTAGCAAAAGAGGAAGTGATGACAAGGAATCCCGGAGTCCTGAAATCCGGCCGACTCAGAAATAAAAAAACACTCCGGGACCGGGTCCCAGAGGAAGGAGGACCAAAAAGAAAAGAAAACAACGCTTGTAGAAGCAAAGGACGGAGAAAGATAAAAGGAAAAAGAAACAAGGCAAAAGCGAAAAGGGGGACCCAACATTTTTCCTACAAAATGTAGGGATGGGTATGCAGGGCATAAAAAATGGTGACTCACTGGGATGAATGCCTTAGCGCGTTTGAGAACTTCAGAATCTTTGGTTAGCAAAATCAGAACTTATCTTTACCTGTAGTATCCTGCTTGCACATTGCGAGGTGTCTGAGAAAATCTGACTCATCCATGATTCAATCTTTCGGTCCTTCGTCAATTATGAGGTGTGTGCTTTGAAATAAAATTAAGCCAATGATTTCCAAGAGAATCAGAGAGGAGGCACGAAATGCATCAAACCAAAATCATCACATCTTGCACGTTCCCCCCGGATACCAAAATTCTCTATTCTTCAAATCTTTTCTTTTCTTTCCATTTAAAGATGTGAAGGCGGTACTCCTTTCACCATGAACCTTAAGCTTAGCTAATTTTTACGACTATACTTCTTTCACCTTGCCATCTACCTTTTAAATTATTGAATAGGAGAGATCATTCTGGACCCAGGATATGTTATGATTTTCAGACTTGGCCAATAACTAGTGCAACTGATCTACTCTCAAGGACCATGTGTTTACTTTCTTCTTACATTTTCTGTGGACCAATGTCAAGACTTTCCAGATACAAATCTGATGAAGATTACCCATAACCTTTTACCATACACACAAAATAACTCTGAAGTGCAGACAAATTCCATCGTGCTAACAATAGATTGCAAACTACCCGAAATGCATAAGGTACCATTCCAGGGACTAGATGTCATGCGAAGCATACCTATCAACAAGAAGAAGGCAACATGACAGGAACTCAAAAAAAAAACCAAAGACAAAAGAAAAAGGAAAGGGAGGCGGTCCCAGAGGACGACCGACAAACTATTTACAAGGACAAGGCACTCCCAAGGAGCACCAAGGAAGGTATTTACAAGAAAGAAATTTTTACATATAATACAACATCAGACAAACTCACCACCTACCTCATTCAAAATAGTGCTTGAGAAATTGTCCATTGACAGGCAATGGGACGGCTTCTCCGGTCATAGTATTGAGGTGATAAGTATTTTCCCCGCAGATCTCAGATATCAAATATGGTCTGAGCCAGAGCCTTTGGAATTTGGTGTGCTTCCCTTTCTTTTCCTTGGCCTTGTCCCATGGGAGGACCATGTCTGAAATATGAAAGGCCTTATATTGGGCTCTCCAATCAAACCATCATTTAACTATTGCTTGATGACACGCGAAATGTTCCAACGCTGCGTCTCTTTGTTCCTCCATTCTCACCAGGTTCAACAGTCGAACCTCCACAATATTGTCCCAGTTGTTAAATTCTTGCATAAACTGTAAGACCAAGATTTGTAAGTTGATAGGAAACACTAGATTATGGCCGTAAACCAGATGAAATGGGGGAGTCCCTAGGGTGGCCTTTATTCTAATACGATTCACCCAGAGGGCGAACCTAAGCTTTTAGTGCCAGTCCTAGGGGTTTTGTTCTAACAAATGCTTGATCACCTCTAACAGATTTTTATTAGTGGATTCAGCCACACCATTACCCTGGGGGTAGTAGTTACTGGAGAAATTCAAGGTGATCTTCCTTTCATTGTTCCATTCAAGTAATTACACTAAAGAAAATGCCAGACCATTGTCACACACTATAGCGAATGGTATTCTCAAATAGGTGACTATGTTTTCTTCCAGGAATTTGATGACTACATTTGCCGTGTTGTTTTTGCATGGAATCGCTTCAGACCATTGGGTGTAGTAATCGGTAGTAGTTAGAATGTACCAGTGGTTGGTAGATGAGTTGGGGTTTATTTCCCTGATAAAATCAAACGTCCATTGGGTGAAGGGTCTAACTTCGAAGACCGGCTGCAAGGGCATGGCCGTGTTCCGTTCATGATGTGCTGCTGTGTGGAAAGTGTGGCACTTCCTGACGTGAGTGTAGACATATTTAAAGATGAAGGGCCAATAGTATCCGGCCTGGAGAATCTAATGAGCAATGACATCAGCTAAGCCATGCCTGGTTCTGAATTTCCCATGAAATTCTTTAATCATTTTAGCAGCTTGGTCCCTGTCTATGCACTGGAGGTAAATCCCTTCATAGTTCATGCGAAAAAGCGTTTCGTTCTTGATCATGAAATGTGCAATTTTCAGCCACAAGGCACAATGTTTGTTTGGGGGAAGCCCCTTTGGGCATTTTTTTCTGAGCAATAGGTGCACTAGATCAGTATGCCATGGGTCTTGAGTGACATACTTCATTGTGTAAGTTTGGCATTCAATGTTTGGAGTTCCTTCCGCCATTGCTCTACATAGTCCCTGGGCTCGGACTATCTTCATGGGTTGCATTTCTAGATCGTACTCTTGGAGGATGGCTATTCATTTCCCCTAGCATTTTCCTAGTTCACTCTGCAGCAGTAAAGACTTCACAGCCTGGTCTGAAACGATAGCATGCACTTTGCTCCAGAGAATATAATGTTGGAATTTCTTCACGACCCAAACTAGAGAAAAAACCTCCTTTTCCAAAGATGAATATTAGACTTCGGCATTCTTGAAGGGGGGGATTATAAAAGAAATGGTTCATTCTTCCCCTTCAACTTTCTGGGTTAGGACTGCTGCTGTGGAATGCGGGGAAGCAAAGGAGTATATGTGAAATGGGAGGGAATAGTTTAGACTTGCCAGGACTGGTGCCTCCACTATGGTTTGCTTGATCTGAGAAAACACTCACTTTTCTTTGGGGTTCCACTCAATCTTCATGTATTTTTTCATCATGTCATTGAGTGGTTTCACTATCTTGGTGAATCTAGTAATGAACCGCCAGACAAAGTTGATCTTTCCAAAGAAAGATCTCATCTCTTTATTACTGTCGGGCATCTGCAAATTCAGCAGGGCTTCAACTCTCTCAGGGTCAATGGATATCCCCTTCTCAGAGATGATATGTCAGAGCACCTTCCCTTTAGTGACCCCGAACATGCATTTCTTAGGGTTGAGGGAAATTCCATACCGCCGACACCTCTCACAAATTTGGGCGAGGTGGGCGGAGTGATCACGCCTGTCCCAAGAAAAGATGGTCAAATCATCCATGTAGATGATTATGCATCTGTTTACTAGGCCTTCGAACACAATCTCCATAGCCTTTTGAAATGTTGCCCTTACGTTGATAAGGCCAAAGGGCATTCTCCAATATGCAAATGTTTCCCACTTGGTGGTGAATGTCATTTTGTCTCTATCTTTGTACTTAACCATGACATGGTTATACCTGGAATATCCATCCAGGAAGGACATCATTTGGGATCCATTAACAATTTGTAATACATCATCCAATGAGGGGAGAGGGTGATTATCCTTGTTGGATGCCTTGTTCAAATTGCGAAAATCCACGCAAAGGCGGATTTTGTCACTTTTCTTTCGCACAAGGATGAGGTTGGTAACCCAAGTTGTGTGCTGGATAGGAAAGATAATTTGGGTTGATAGCAATTTTTGAACCTCCTGATGAATTAGAGGTTCGATCAATGGGTTTACCAGTCTTTTCTTTTGCCGAAAAGGCTTAGCATCTGGTTTCAGTGGGATGGTATGAGTCATGATGGATGTGTCATAGGTTTTCAGATCCTCATACCCCCATGCAATTACATCAATGTATTCTTGGAGAACTGTGAGAATCTTCTCCTTCTCCTCTAGGGAGCAGGAGGTGCCAATGTGTACAATTTTTTCTTCATCGGCCAGGCCGATGTTATCCTTTTCAAACTTTCCTCCCTCAGAGGAGGATGATATCTTCTCTTAGCCCCTGGGGTTCGAATCAAAGATGCGTTCAAGAGATACCATCCCCTTGGGGATGGTGTTGGTTGGTAAGTCAATAATCCCATCATCATCTTCGCCCTGCCCAGTATCATCATGATCTCTTTCTTCCACTATCTGATCCTCAAAGATGCCAACATTGGCCATGAAGGCTAGAATATGTTGGTCATCCTCAAAGACCTGAAAGTGGGTGATATTGTCTGGGATGGACGGGGTAGGGACCATCTCAACAGAAAACTTCTGGAGCCAGGAGCCAGCCATTGGCTCAAGGGTGTTGGCAGACATGACAAGGGCATCCAGAACATAATTACATTTCTGGGGAATAAGTTTGATGCCAAAATAATCAAAGTCTTCGATGAGGCTCCATGCCCGGTTGCGGTATGCGGACAACCTTTTTTCATGACAAGTGTATTGGATCTGGACCTGTTTTACGATCAAATCTGAATCACCCATCACCCAAAGGCAGGTGATTCCTTTTCTCATTGCAAACAGGAGTCCGAGGACCAAGGCCTTGTACTCTATGATGTTATTTGTGCAGTTAAACTATAGCCTGTAAGATGCGAGGAAGGACTTCCCCTACAGGTTGATCAGTTCCACTCCAGCCCCGCAGCCTTTTTTAGACCGGGATCCGTCAAAATTTAGGGTCCACAAGTCATTGTTCATTTTCTAGGGATGGAAAGGCGAAGTGATGTTTGGATTGATTTTTGGAGGGTTGGGAGGTGATTCCTTTGGCTTTGATGGCATGTGGGTGAGGTCTTCCTCTAGATAAGCCTTTGGTTGGGATTCCTAGACAAGCGACACCTTAGGCATGCTGCCAGAATGATTGCTGGGTCTAGGCAAATCTACTTTGTGTTCTTTCTCCTTGAGGGCATTAATATGGCTGGTAGCAGTGGCAATGCAAGGATCACACTCTAGTTCAGAATATTTCTGGTAGTGTACCTAACACCAAGTGTCAAACAAGAGTGTGGCGGTAGTTTCTGTGTTACCCTGTGAGTTTACTTCACCCCTCAATTTGTTGTCTAGGTCCTGAATTCTCTGAACAACTATGGGATCTTCCCCGGGGTGAAATCAAATGTTAGGATCTCTAGCGGTTGATACACCCCAAGGGAAGACTTGGAGAATAGGACTTCATTTACCCTCCTGAATTTGGCGAGGGCTTGCTTCATTATGGGTTCACTCTCTACCCATATTTGGTTTGACTTCCCCTCCCAAGGGAGCCACAAGTGGGAGAAGTACGTGGAGAAATACCCGTTGAGGGCCTTAGACCAATTCTAACTTAACAACATCCCATAAGTTTCAGGAATATCCACCACTTGGATGTCTATTATGCTTGATATCCGGGGGTCTTGGATGAACTGAATCCAGATGTTCTTTAGCTCACCTACCATTTTTACAACAATTTTTTCCAATTGGACTACTGCGCCTTTGGATGGAGTTGGAATGAGTCTGATCTTCTGGCATATAGATAAGGACATGACATTTCTTGAAGCACTAGAATCTACCAAGCAGTTGTATAGGTTCTTCCCTTGTATGTTCAAGCCTAGTAAGAATGGAGGATCCTTTGTGTTTCCCCAGAAGACAGCCAAGTTGGCATCGTCAAATGTGATAGTCTTTGGTGGATGACTAACAACTTTTGGGTTTCCCAAGAGCTTCAGGAGAGACTTCCTCTGCTTGGGATAGTTCAACAAAACCTCCATCAAGGTCATGGAGGTTGTGGTTCTCTCTAACACCTTAGTGATGTCAAACCTTCCCCCCAGGTAAAGTTGATTTCCCTCGGCCAGATCCTTAGCTTGGTTAGAGCCAGATCCTTTCGGCAGGAAGGAGCGATCAATTATGTTGTCCAGGGGAGGGGTATTCTTGGGAGGCATTGGCATAAAAACTGGCCCTTTACCAGCCTAACTCTGAGTGTTGTAGGGAGTTCACAGGCTGGTAAAGGCATTGGCCTAAAAGGCCGAGATAGATTCATCAAAGAACCCCTACAACTCGGGCTCTTCTTTGTCCTCTTTGTCTTTCCCGAAGAAGATAGTCTCACACGTGAAGGCACCATGAGTAGGCTCTTGCGCAAATGATTCTGGGGGAGTAGGATCGACATTTTGTTGTCTATCCAATTGGGAGATCATGATGATTTTCTCCAATGTGGCACAATTCACCTCTGAATGAGAGCCGGTGTCATGCAATCTACACCAATTGGTCAGGGGGTGGAATTTTGCAAGCTGTGGAGAATGACTGGGTCCAACACCACCCTGAGTGGTGTTTTGGTTTAGAGGAGGACCTCTAGTGTTTGCATTGTTGTTCCATTACTGTTGATTGGGCTGAGGCCCATTGTAGTTTCTACGTCTGGAATTGGTATTTTGATGTCCAGAGAAAACATTCCCTCTCTGGGAATTGGAGTTGTGAGGCACAGAAGGCCCCAGCTTCAGTTGTCCCATGTCCATAGTCAGGGAGGACACCAATCATCAGAGGGATTCAACCTCGGTGGACAGTTGGGTATTCATGTCACAGTGTGACGGTTGTTGTGGTTGGTTCCCGGGGAAAGTGGTAGCAGCTCCCGGAGTTGAGGACTGTAATCCTCCAGTCACAGGTAACTGGAAGAAAGGTACTCTAGAGGGTTGTGTCCGTGGTTGTTGTATTTGTTGTGGCTGGTTCCAGGGAACAAATTCTAGACTCAGTATTGTCTGGGCTTGCGATGGATATACGTACCGGGCCTGCTGGTCTATCGACGATGGTGGGCCCATGGCCATCGTTGGGGAATCCATTGCTAGATTGGGGTTGTATCCCCTGGCGTAAGAAGTTCCACCGGTTATCATGTTGAATGGTAGGCTCTGTCCAATTCCACCGGGATCTTTACTCAAACCACAGGACAACTCTAGGGCCAGGTTGTAAACCTTTGCCAGAGTATCCTGGTCATTTGCGGCGGTGGTTCTCCAAAGGAGAGTGGCCAAAATGGGGTCTAGAGCATTTAGGCATGTCTGTATGGTCACGTCAGTGGATGGGATGAAGGGGTCCATGCACCGCTTCAAGGCACATTGGAACCGATGGTTGAATGTGATGAGGGGTTCGTTCGGTTCCTTCCTGATGGAGATAAACTGGCTGTGGGACCACGTCGGGTCTACGTGAATGCGAAAGGCCACAAAGAATGCATCTTCCATATCCTACCAACTGTTGATGGAGTTGGCTGACAAGTTGAGGTACCAATTTAACTTGTTCTGTCCTAAGGACATAGGGAACATCCAGGTCACAAATTCCTGATGTTGTAACCAGTGTCAGTTCATGGCATCCTTGTAGGCCTGGAGATGTTCTTCTATAGTTCTGGGGCCTAGATGCTTGTATCTGGGGTAGATCTTCTCTAGATGCAGAGGAAGATCATTGGTAGCACCGGGGAACTGCCCCATTAGGGACCCAATGTTACCAAAGTAATTTTCCATTGGGGCTGCTAGATTTTGGCTAGGTTGAGCGTTAGTTCCCAAGGTTATTTGAGGAGCTTGGGTATTCTGAGGTGTAGAAAATCCACAGATAAGGTTGGCAGGCTACTTGGTCTTTGGGGTCCTTCTCTTTTGAGTAGGAGGCTCAAGTTCAACAAATTTTCTGGGATTCGGGGCTGATCGAAGGATTCTTTCAAAGTGCTCGGGCGAAAAAGACCCAATCCCAATAAAAGTTTGATTCCTAAAACTATGGCTTGGGTAACCCTTTGTTGGTGTGAAATCAAAATCTTCTGAAGGGGATGAGCTCATGCCCTCCTTCTAGCCCAGTTTTTGTTGATGGGACTTTGTGACCAGTCTCATCAACAAAGGAAGAGTTGTCACTGGGTACCAGGGTACTGACCAAATTTTCCTATAAAGGTTGTCCGAGGAATAAATTCTTTGGGCCTTCAAGAACCTGAGTGTCGGGTCTCAACGGTGTGGGGAGCTAAGTTGGGCAAGTGACTATTTTTGTTTGGGGGGATGTTTGGTTTTGACTCATCTTCTCCAGGGATTTCGTTAGTAGGTCGGGGTTTCCTGCAAGCACGCATTAGCTTACCAAATAAACAACAAAAGATAGATCAAGGTTAGTCGCTCGTTATTCTACTTATAGTCATGCCACATATCTTTAACATTAATAATGATCTAATGAACTACACTAAATATGGAATGCATACAAAACCATCATTTCATACATATTCAATAGCAAGGGGAAATGAGATCATCTAATCTAACAAAACATCAGAGCAAAGGACATTCAAAACATACAGCACAAAAGAGATGTTGCTAACTTGGAGATCAGAACACCAACAACATCATTTCTAGAAACTCTTCCTTCTTCAATAATAAAGTGTTCTAGCAGCACTAGTGTGTACATCAATGGCTCCCAGGGAGCATCTAACTACTAAGAACTATTGAGCATTGAGCTCTACAACTACTGAGAAATGAAATGCTGAAATTATTGGACTGCAAAATCACCAATTTTGCTGACCCTTGAAATGAGGTCAGACTTCTTATTTATACACATAACTTGCCCTAAAACTAACCTAATCTAGCTATACACTTAACATTAAAATATAATATTCGGTGGCCGGTACTACCTGCACCACTTATAATCATCTCGAAAAGAGTAGAGGTCTGGCAAGATAGAGGAAGAAGACAAGAAGAAAGGATGGAGGAATAGGCCTCGAGAATAGTGTAGGAGAAATAATAGAAGAAATCTGATCTTCCTAGAGTTTGAGGCTACATGCCTCATTAATGCAAAATGTGGCTCACTATCTTCGATGCTCCAGGTAGTTAATGCTAGAGCGGAATCTTGGGAAAATCACCTGTCAGGGCCATCCCTCAAACTGACATGCCTTATCGGGATCACCTACCTTTTTACCCCTTTATTAATTGCTGGATAATGACCAGTCAGCTCTGGGGAACTTGGACACGGGTCACTGAATGAATACAAAACTTCAGATCTGGAATTCCTGAGTTCAGGAGCTTACGCTCAAAGAATAATAAATGTTCAAAAATGCACCCTATGGGTGAGAAAATCCAAAGTCTGGAGAAATTTATCATCCCTTGTTGTTTTTGAAAGCCTCCAAAATTAGGCTAATGCCATCTCCATCTATATCTTTAATACTGTTACACCGATTGCGGGTAATTCTGAACTTCTCTTCAATATCTTTGGCCCCGTCCTAGGATTCGTCGACTAGTTTAACGGAGTCATGAGCCCGAAGCATCATCTTAGATATTCTTGAAAATTTCCCTCCGTCAAAGTCTTTGACAGACTAATACCGAGACTCCATCAACTCATCAAAATTGCTGAGGACATAGTCCTCCAGGGCACAAGACCCGGTGGTGAAGGGATCAACTTGTGAAACCCTTCTAATGAATGCTTTGTATAGGTCCAAAGGATACTGGACCGCCATGATCTTCTCTTTGAGGGCCCTAACCAATTGCTTGCTTACCTCAATCTTGAGGCCAAGTTTGGAGTACTGGGCTAAGAGGAATTCGAAGGATTCCTCTCCTAAAATTCCTGCCTCAGTGATGGCCTCTTTCCCAGAGCTTATTACTTCTTCTAATCTGGTTCTCCACCCTTCATACTTTTTGGTGTCCCTTATCCATAGGACGACGACACCATTTACCTGACCCAAAAGGTTATTGATCAGGTAAAGGTCTAGGAGTGATGCTTCCAAAAATTGCCTTATGGCCTTGATTTGCTTTGCGATCCACCCATCTACAGCCTGCACCTTCTTCTTCATGGCCTGAAGAGCATCCATATCACCCTGTGGAAGTGGTGGTCCAGAGGTGGAGGCTTCCAGACAGATCTCGACCAGTGGCTGTATAAGTTCTGTGAGAAGTCTGAGGATATTTTCATTTTTCTCTCTTTTCTCCTTTAACTTTAGCTCCTGTTTATCGTATCGGGCTTCAACTGCCCGTGTTTCCTCTCTTAGCAGGTCCAGCTCACCCTCCTTATCTCTCCTCCCCAGAGGCACCTTTGTGATTACGTAGTCTTTGGCCCTTATTATTGCTGCATCTATATCTGGGGGTGGGGTTGCAACCACTACAAATGTATTTCCTCCTGGACCAGTCTGGAGGGTATGGGCAGTCTGGGCCTTTTTGGGCTTCTTAGCCTCTGCATTCTGGGCCATCATCTTGGGAAATGATAGGGGAATGCCTAACGGCGTCGGGGCCTTTCTCTTTCTAGATTCCACCAGCCATTGTGGCGGCTGGGGCAGTTTTTTTGCTAAGGCATGAGTATTAGGGCCTTCCTTAGAGTTTGATGGTGTATCTTTGGTATGCATGGCCGCATCAGACTCTTTTTCCTTTTCTTGTTCCCTTGGGGTTTCAGTATTTTCCACCCTAGTGGCGTCTTCATCTTTGGTTTTGGGCACCCCATCTCTGCCGGCACCAACATTATTTGTATCACCGAGGTTTTCCCCATCCTTCTCAGCATCTGTGGTTTTAGTGTCCATATTATCGAGGTTATCCCTCCCATCTTGTTGTTGTTGTTGTTCATCTCCAGCTTCATTTGTCAGGACATCCTTCTCCACGTACACATCTTTTGGAGGATGTGGAGGTGTCTGGCCAATGTTTAGCTGTTGGGCCGCTGAGACCACCTCGCCGAATGTTTTACTCTGGGGCATTTGATCACCTGAAGTAACTAAAGGTGTTTGGAGCATGAAAATTGGGGGTATGGTTGATCCCATAGGTCTGGTTTCCCCAGTTGTCAGTCACTCATCATTTGCTTGCCTTGAATCTATATCGGTCCCCTGGACTGGTGTTTCCTCCATGTCTTGTGGATCCTTTTGTGCTGCTTCTTGTTCTAGCTCCTTTTCAGGTTCTTGGACCCCTTGTTCCAGGACCACTTCCTTTTTTGGTGTCTCCCTTTCATCGGGGATTATCTCCACTTATTGTGCGGCTATTTCTTCTACTGCCTTATCTATCTCCTCGTGTAGATTCATGAGTTCATCTTTCCCAAAGATGTCATCGAAGTCATCATGCGGAGGATAGGTCTCCGGAAGATCATCCATTTCAGGGGAGTCCGAACTGACCTCCACCGGGGGAATGTTGGGGCCCATGTTTGTGCTTAGGGTATTGTGTAACCTCTTCATCTTCTTTCTTTGTAATGGAGTCCCAGAATCTAGCATATCTTCGAATTGTGCCTCGACCTCTGTTTTCCAGCTCATGAGCAACCCTAGTGAAGCGGATCTTGTTGGGTGAGTAGATCCCACTGGAGTAACCAAGAGACCGTAGGAGAGCTGGGCACTTATTTTCTAGGCTTCTAGTCTGGACACCTCTAGTTGATTGCTCCAAAATGGGGAGCGGGCCTTGGGGAGTAACTTGGGGTGGGATGTCTTTCTTCTCCTTCCCCTTGTCCTTGCTTGGTCCCGCGGCTCTAGAGGTCGAAGTAGACCCCCGCAAGATTGGACCCATACGGGTGCTCCTTGGACACACCCTCTCAAAATATTTATGACTGTTATCAATGATGTGGTGACTCACATCCTAAATTTTTATGTTCTCCGGGGTGTCCCAATCCACTGGAGGGAGATCAAACTTGTCGATCCCCTGTTCTTTGTATGATGGGTCCTCCAGAGGCCCATCATCTGTTAAATCTTTCGGGAAGCCCCAGAGGTTGAGGGCCTTCATTATACCTTTGGACATCCATGAATGTTGCCGGGCCTAGAGGTCAAAACTGTCCTGACAATCTGCCCAAAAGTCTTCAACGTGAACTTTATGCGGTGCAGATGCCCGGGGCAACGCCTCTCTTATCTTGTCTACTGGATCAAAATTGTTTCTGGTAAGGTGGAATTCCGCCAATCCCGGACTCATTAGCTCATTGTCAGCTTCCTTAGAAACTGTGAGACTGCAAGAATAGTTCTCGCAAGTAATTGGGAACGGAATGGATGTAACCTTCTTCACGCCAAAGAATGCATGGAGTTCCAGGATTTGCCTGAAGAACTCCAAAAGAATGATCCTATCCCCGTAGTACTTGGGGAGTAGGTAGGGCTTCCAGGCGAAGCCGATTAATCGAATGTAAGTATACTGCTGAAATTGAATGAAATAATTGTTGTATGTGCTTACCAAGTTCATCGCCTCCTGCGACAACCGGTACCCAGTGTCCCGAGTGAGTGTCAAAATGTTATGGTAAATGAACGTGTCATTTACCTTGCAAAAATGGGGGAAAGAGGCTTCCCACTAGATCCAGGGATAATGATCCCATGGGGCAAGCTGGCCGGGCCCGTTCTCAAGAATGCCCACTGTCTACAAACCCCAAAGAGTGGGTCTTTGTTGGGCCATCGCCCACAATACATATGAAGTCATGTAGAACTTTGAATTCCAGAGGACATTCTTCAGTTGGAAGTCTACATGATTGGCGGTGATGGTAGCCCAGTTGAAGGTTGTTGGAAAGTTGACTCTCAGGGAGAATGCGACTTATTTTATGTTGTCATTATGGCAACAAAGTCATATGAATTTTTGTCAAGTAAACTTGTAAGACAAAATGGCTAAGTATAGAAGATAGAGCAGATCAGAGATATGCAGTTTATCATAGCACCAATGCACGTGCGACAAAATGAATCAAGACATGTGTGTTCACACATAAGCTCTATGATATGTTTTTATGCTTACACTATACACGCATGGTATGGAATGTTAGTATAGACAAGTTACAGAAAGATCAAGTACACTAGCAGTTCAGAAAATAGAGTATGCAGCCGACTTTAGTTTTTTGATTAGCGTGTAATCTTTTGTTTTGTAAAGGCTAAGCACCTATTATAATAAGTTTGTAATCATGTATTAAACATTATTGTAAACACGCTTAAGCCAATTTATTTGAAAGCATTGTAAATTTTCTTTTTGGGCCGACTAAGGTCTTGTTTATAGTCACGTCTATTCTAGCATGAACATATATATAACATGCAAAGTTGTATTAGAGTGTGTCAAAGAAATATGCATAAAAGAGATATAAAATAATAGTATAAGATGCTAGAATGAGATAAAGCTCTTGAAGAGTATAAGAGCATCAGCGCATAACTGGAACTGATCAAACAAGTGTATCACATGCAACAGTTCACTTTTTGGATATAATGTATATCTATTATCAAGGAGGTTGTAACCTTCATCCTATTGAGCATTGAGCTTCTTGGATAGTGAGTCCTCACCCCTAATGAGGTTATTTGTAAAACAATCCTAACAGGGTTAGACCCTTAACCAGGTCATTGTACTTGCATTGTAAAGAATGCTCCTAACAGGGCAAAGGAACTTTAACAAGTTCATTAAACTAGTGCAATATTTGTGGGTACTAATTCCCACCGGGGTTTTCCTCTGATCAAGGTTTCCCCGTAATCATATCATGTGTTATGTGTTCTTGTATTAAGCTTCAAGTAATAAATATTTGGTTTATGTTTAAAGTTGCTGAAATATAATAAATAGATAAACATTGATTCACCCCCCTCTCAGTGTTCCTAACAATTGGTATCAGAGATTTGGTCCTCTGAAAGGAAGTTTAACCACTTGAGGAGATCATGGATTCAACATAAGTGAAACACCTAAAAAAGAATCTTGAAGCAGCCCTTGAAGATCTTGACAGATCTGAAAAATAAAATGAGGAACTTAAACTAAAAGTTGATGGCTCTCAAATGCTTATTAAGAAATTAAGGAAAGATCTGAAAGAGGAAAAATGGTCAAGAAGCTGAATGAAGAAAACATGTCTTTGAAAGATAAAATTAAAGATTTGAATGAACAACTTATAGATAGCCTAAAAAGCATTGAATAAAAGACCAAAGAGAGCAAACAATTAGATGATGAACTTATGCAAGTGAACTTAAAAATTCTGGAATTAGAAAACATCAAGAGAAAGATAGAATCTGAACTAATAGAAGCAAAAGACAAGATTGATAAACTACACACAAGTTCTTATCTAATTCAATCACAAATGTATAAACAAAAGTTAAAAGGTGATACCACTGGTATGGGATACAGTGTAGCTCAAATTGAAATCAATTCAATACAAGAAAGAAAAAAATCACAAGAGACATCCACTGAAGCAAAGAAGACTGAGAATATTGCAGAGGCTAAAACTGAACCACCTAAAGATGAACTCAAGCAAGTTAACAGAACTTGTTATGCTTGTAACATGCATGGACACTTGGCAAGAGATTGTAAAGAAGTAAGACCTTTTAATGGTTATTGTTACTCCTGTAATAAGTTTGGTCACAGGGCTATACATTGCAGAACAAATCAAAGAAATCAGTCACATCAAAACCAAAGAAACATGACTCAATACAATTAGAGAAATCAACCTCAAAGAAACCTTCAGAACATTACATGTCAGATATGTAATTACAATGGACACACAACCAAGTAGTGTAGCATAATGAATAACAAGATCAGACCTCCTATTGTACGCCTCTTCTTCGATTCGTGATCCGGGGATTCCCAAGCTTTCCAAAGGCAAGGGTCAGTAGCAAAGGTTTCACAAATGATATAAACCAAATACACGATACTACTAAAACGAATAACGATGAAACGTAATCAATAAAATGTACAAGCAAGAGAAAGGAAAACAAATAAATGCAAACCCCACGATGCTTGAAGATTATATTATCTCTCTCTACTCCTTCCGAAACGCTGTTTATTGATGCTTAGTTGGCGGGGCAGCGTCTATGACTTGAGAAGTGTTGAGAAGTTGCTAATTGAAACGGGTGTGTGATCGCAAGATGACTTGAATGCTAGAACCAAACTGACGGAGTAATGGCGCACGAGAGCTTGAAATCTTGGATCCTTCAAATGGTTACGAAGGGTTTATTATATAGGAATTGGTGATGATATGAATGGTAGAGATCAATCCCATAGATGGGGAGATGAACGGTTGAGATCAAAAGGAACAGGAGAGGTCCTCAGTAAACTCCACCTTTTCATTTGGTAAAGAGGAGATAGAGTTTGGTTAACTGAAGAGCTAATTATGAGTTACCTTTTTGAATTGAATAGGTGGGTGAAGTTACCCATGTGGACTGGAGAGATGGGTGGAGTAACTCATGTGATCTGATTGGAGTTATCTCTTTGAAGATAAATAAATATTTAATTCATTTATTTAATAATTGTTTTCAACATGTGAGATAATTGAATTCTTTTTGATTAAGAGTTGCTTTATTTGATGAAATTAAATTAATTAAATTGGAATTAATTTAATTGGAAGAATTTAATTAGTAAGTTTAAATATTTAAATTTAAACTATAGGAAATTGAGTTTAATTAATTAATTAATGGTAATTAATCATTTAAAGCTATTTAATTAAATAAAATTAATTATTTAATTAATTTTGGAAATTTGATTAGATTATTTGGGGAATGCATTTAGAGGAAAATAGATGATTAATTAATGATTAAAAAGACCATTAATTAATAGACGAAAATTAGTGTTTTTAATGTAAAGTCGCAAGCCTATCCATTTTAGGGTGTCTACATTTGCCCCTCTTTGATGCGATGTGACTTGTCGGAGTGTGTCAAAGATTTTTTGATTTTGCCCTAGCTTGCTCCAGCATAAGTAGGTGTATTTATGCCCCCTCAACAAATTTGAGCGAAAAATCGGTAGACGAGTGTTGATTTGTTGAAACTGCCATTTGTGGAACTGGGTAGCTGACGGATCTGAAAAATACTTTAATATGCCCCTGTAATTGACCTTCGAAGTTTTCGGGGACCGAGAAGAAATTTCAGAGCTCCTAGTGAAATTAGGGTTTTCCGGAGCCCCTATAAGTAGCGAAGAGAGCTCTTCATTTGGCACATTGTGATCGTGGATCTTTGAGATCTTGGTGAGTTTGCCTTTTGATTTTTGCCTCATTTCCTTCTGTTTTCGAGCGATGGCTGGCCTTCCTGGCGTAGTGCACATCTCCGAATGAGTCCGTACGTACCGTAGACCTGCTGGCTGTGGACGTTCGGTGAGTTTTCTCACTTTGCGTGTCATTTATTGCTTTTAAAATTTGCACTTTTTTGGAAAATTGACATGTGTGCCGTAATCGACTGTGGTTTTGCCGCAATTGCGGTTTTAATGCCGCAATTGCTGGTTAAATACCGCAATTGAGAAGTGTGTCGCAGTTGTGTTTGTAAAATGCCGCATTTGAAATTTGTGTGCCGCACTTGTTGTTTCTGTTTCGCAATCACATAAAAGTACCGCATCATCTTGGTTAATTACCGCAATTAATTTTTTTGCACTGTTTGCCTGTGTTCTATGTCTGTTATCTGCTTTTTCTAGCTTTCGTTACTTTTCTCAATGACTAAAACTGATAATTTTTTGTTTTTGGCTGTATATGCAGTTCACTGGGCGTATCTTGCACTGTCGGGAGTCCAGACCGGTGGGACTCGTGTATCGATTCTAGTTGACCGAGGATGAGAGGTCAATTCTCCATGATCTTGGATTGTACTGGATATGTTATATGCCTGAGATCACGACCAATAGGGGTCTGATCTCCGCTCTTGTAGAGCGATGGCATTCTGAGACGTGCACTTTCTGGCTACCTACCGGGGAGTGTACCGTGACTTTGGAGGATGTGTATCACATCCTCCAGCTCCCTATCCAGGGCAAGCTTGTGGAGTATTCCACACGCACTAGTGTTACTACACTGACTGAGCTCTCTGGATTGCCCCGGGATCAACTCGGGCTTGCTGGCGATTATGACATTCTTTTGTCTAGATTTGGATTAGGCCTTTATAGACTGTCTACCCTGCTGGGTAGTTTGATATGTGGGCTTCTATGCCCTGATCATCGAGAGCGTGGTTTTTCTGTCAGCTTTGGTGGTGTTTTACAGAGTATGGTCCGGGACCATACCGTCTTTGCTTGGGATCCATGCATGTTGGCCCACTTGCATTTTCACATGTTGTATGTGGCTTACCTTGATGGTAAGTCGCTCGGCTGCAGTGCTAATTTGTTACAGATTTGGGCATGGGAGTATATAGCAGTTTGTCGTCCTGTTGGTGCTCGTGCTCTCCCGGCAGATAGGCCATATGTGTTCATGTATGATGGTGCGATTGTCCAGACTCATATGGGTCATCTTTCATACTGGAGGCAGCAGCTAGATATGATTCCTTATTTTATCTGAAGGCCGTACAGAGATTGTCCCGTCTGGGATGGAGAGGACATCCATCTCCCATTTTGTCGACAACGGAGATACTTGATTGGTTGCGTGACCAATCATGTGCATATGATTTATTTTCACAACACCGATAGGGTGTTGCACCAGTTTGGTGAGCGGCAGGATGTATCGGATTCGTATGCATATTTTGCTCAGAGGTCGAGGGATGCTCATTTTTTGGGTGCTGTAGTGTCACTTGATGCTGCTCGCACTAAGTTCTTAGGGTTGCTTCCTGTTGCATGGACCTAGTGCTCTACCACTGTAGACCTAGGTTTGTCTTGTTTCTTATTGCTTATGTACTTCCTTTCTATTTTGTGATTGCTCATATCTTGTGATGGTACTTTATGTCTTTATCTTCTCTGGTACTGATAGTTGAATTTGTCTTTGTAGGCACTACACTACAGTATGATGCCCATTGGTTGCAGCATCAGCCGATCGCTTTGACAGATGTTTCACGTCCTATTCCCAGGACTGTTATGAGGAGGGATCGACGGGTACGACATGGTAGGGGAGGCTGTGGTGGAGGGAGAGGTGGTGGCAGGGGAGGCAGGGATGCTGGTAGAGATGGTGGTAGGGGTAGGGGGAGAGGAGATGATGGGGGTGATGATCCTGGTCCCGAGGGTGCTAGAGGTGGAGTTAGGATGAGAGGTGGCTAGAGTGGTGGTCAGTCTAGAGTTGGGTTGGGCGCCATTGAGGAGGAGGAGGAGGCACCCCAGTTAGTTTGGAGGGTGCGCAGGCGGACAACTGCAGTTTTGGCTTCCCGACATGAGGATTGGGTTATTATTGAGGATGTGGACGTGGAGATCGTGGATATAGACGTGGAGGCTCTGGATGAGCAGAGTGCTGAGACAGGTTCCTCAGGGGAGAGCGGCAGTACTAGGAGCAGTACAGGGGAGAGCTCAAAGAGTACGGATGATTCCTTGGTTCTCAGGCGGAGAGGGGGTGAGGGACTAGGAGGCCAGGTAGAGGAGGGTGATATGGACATTGCCGTGGGTGGTATGGATGATGATCCATCAGAGGTGGAGCGCCTCACCTAGCAGGTTCAGGATCTGCAGGCCCAAAATGCCTTATCCGATGCACGTGCGACTATTTTGGAGACTCGTGTTACAGTTGCTGATTCTAGAGAGCGATAGGCTCGGGCCGAGGTCCGCTCTTTCATTGATAGCGTACAGGATGTCTCCCACAAAGAGATCCTAGACATGTACTATAGATTTGGGCGAGACGCTCAGAGGGAGATTGACTACTGGAGACGCCATTATGAGGGCGCAGTTCCTGCGGTAGAGAGGGTGCTTAGTTACACAACATCGCAGAGATCTAGCAGGGCTCATAATTCTCAGAGTAGTGGTGTCAGAGCTCCTGGGTCCTCTCACAAGATAGATTTTGATATGCCTCCCCCTCGTGCGCCTCCAGGCGAGGGTGGGTGTAGTTCTTGTTGACTATACTCCCTGTACCATTTTTGTAGTGATTCATTGTATACTCTGAGTAGTACCATTTTTGTATCCCGATACACTGATATATATTGATATACATGTTGATTTCCTTCTTTGTTCAGACTTGCGACCTTTCATTTGTACTCAAATATTTTTTATTTACATTAGATGCAACTATGTTTTGATGTGATGTGCAATGGTTTACTTGCTATATGTATGATTCTACATGATTTGGTGGTTTAGATGATGAGATGTATATGCAATGTGTTTCTATTATGCAGACTCGTATATGGATGATTTAATTTTCCTATGATACTGACATGTCATGCAGGATGGTGTAAATGAGATGCATGTTTATATGAGATTCTTATGGATGCATGTGTTTTTATGCTTTATCATGTATGCAATTACCATGTTTTTTTACTTTTCTGATGCACTTAATGAATGAATGCAATCTACTATGCATAAAATATCTGAGTAATGTATGTGTTAGTTAGAAAGAAGTTAGTTTGGATAGATGTGCTCTGAGATTGATCTAATAGAATTTGATGATAGAATAGTTTTCTTTTTTGCATTTTTTGGATAGATATGATCTGATAGAAAGGATGAATGTCCCAAGTCGCTGCCCCTGTTTCCAATATTTGTCATCATTACATCTTTTTTGTATTTTCTGATATTCTGAAAGAGCGTCGAATGATCCAGATCATATACCATCTGGATACCGCCACGACCTCTTGATAGTAGGAGTAGAGAGATTGAATAGAAAGAGACTCACAGTGCACCCAAATATTGACCATCTGGATTCAACTATGTTCCCTGTTTGAAAAGAAAGAGAGCCAAAAACACCGAGATATTAACCATCTGGATACTGCTTGTCCTCTAAATTAATCTAAAACAAAGAAAACAAGATAGAACTCCTATGCACCCAGAGTCCATCTGGACAACATTGTGAGCTCTTGATTTCCAAAAGGGAAAGCCAAGAAAACAAGATAGAACTCCTACGCCCCTAGAGTCCATCTGGATAGCAACGTGAGCTCGTGTTTGCAACATAAAGGGAAAGACCATAGAAACAAGGATAGAACTCCAAAGCAACTCAGAGTCCATCTGAATAGTGCTGCGAGCTCTTGATTCTATAAAGCAAACAAGAAAAATAAAAGAGAAGGAATGTCTAATTCTTTCCCAGGGTTAAGCTTAGATCGTGGAACTGCACGGCTGCCAGATAAGTGACAGCGGCTATCGCATTTATCCTAAATCATTATGGCCCTCAAATTGAAGTGAACATTCAACAAACATCAATCAAAGAAAATAAGTCATGATCTATCATAGCTACTCTCCTCACATGGTGGATCCTAGAGTAGCGTAAGAACATAGCCCCGAAATATAGAGTGACATCTGACTGACTTGACTGACGTAGTCAATATTTTTGTATGGTTCCTTGATACAATTAGATTCTCTTGATTGGCTCAACTCTTTGGATAGGCTTGAGTGGTTGATTGCTTTGATCGTGTTGGCAGCTGATCAAGCTGTGTCAGATGTGCCCAATGATTGTTCACAAAGCTCATGATTGTGACAGTATTGATTGATAGATTTGATTGCTCTGATCATGTTGGCAGCTGATCAAGCTGTGTCAGATGTGCCCAATGCTTGTTCGCAAAGCTCATGATTGTGACAATTGATAGTTTGGCTTGGTCACCTGTTGCTTGCTGATTGAATTGATAGATTGATAAAGCTATGTCAGATGAGCCCAATGCGGATATGCAAAGCTCATGATTGTGACATTTGATTGACTGGGTGTGCCTGCCCCTTAAAATGTACGCCTCTTCTTCGATTCGTGATCTGGGGATTCCCAAGCTTTCCAAAGGAAAGGGTCAGTAGCAAAGGTTTCACAAATGATATAAACCAAATACACGATACTACTAAAATGAATAACGATGAAACATAATCAATAAAATGTACAAGCAAGAGAAAGGAAAACAAATAAATGCAAACCCCACGATGCTTGAAGCTTCTATTGTCTCTCTCTACTCCTTTCGAAATGTTGTTCTTGATGCTCAGTGTTGGCGGGGCAACGTCTATGACTTGAGAAGTGTTGAGAAGTTGGTAATTGAAACGGGTGTGTGATCGTAAGGTGGTTTGAATGCTAGAACCAAACTGACGGAGTAATGGTACACGAGAACTTGAAATCCTGGATCCTTCAAATGGTTATGAAGGGTTTATTATATAGGAATTGGTGATGATATGAACGGTTGAGATCAATCCCAGACATGGGGAGATGAACGGTTGAGATCAAAAGGAACAGGAGAGGTCCTCAGTAAACTCCACCTCTTCATTTGGTAAAGAGGAGATAGAGTTTGGTTAACTGAAGAGCTAATTATGAGTTACCTTTTTGAA
>MU225550.1:1954599-1984169 GCA_018584345.1 Thuja plicata
ATTTGATGAAATTAAATTAATTAAATTGGAATTAATTTAATTGGAAGAATTTAATTAGTAAGTTTAAATATTTGAATTTAAACTATAGGAAATTGAGTTTAATTAATTAATTAATGGTAATTAATCATTTAAAGTTATTTAATTAAATAAAATCAATTATTTAATTAATTTTGGAAATTTGATTAGATGATTTGGGGAATGAATTTAGAGGAAAATAGATGATTAATTAATGATTAAAAAGACCATTAATTAATAGACAAAAATTAGTGTTTTTAATGTAAAGTCGCAAGCCTGTCCATTTTAGGGTGTCTACACCTATCATTTGTCATTCATGTGGAAAAGCAGGACACATCTCAAGGTTTTGCAGGTCAAGAGAACAAAGACAAGAGAATCCTAAAAAGTCACTATTTCAAGAATCAGGAGAAGTTAAGTTTGTACAAGCCAAAACTGATTCAGATAAAATTTGGGTTGAAGTAAAGAAGGAAAATGAAGAGAACAAGGTAGTAGATGCATCCTCAGTGGACGCACCTTCTACTTCTGGATGGTTGACCCTTATGATCTTAGGGGGAGCTATTCTAGCTCTGAACCCCTGCGTGGCTGGTATACTCACCTCTGAGTATGCGCCTATGGATTCATGTATGTAATCACAAAATAAGGTTGTATGCATGCACGCATTGCCTTTACTTCATTCAGAATAAAGTTTGAAATTCTCTCTGTAAATAGCTTTAGGGCAACAAGCATTAAATGCAATAATCTTTTATATAAACTGGTAAAATATCTTTAAACCTCACTTTGCATTCGAGATTGAGCATTCAGAGAGCACTTGAGCATTGAGCATGAAAACACTATAGGTTAAGGAATTAGTTGGTTTGTGAATGGATTAAAGATTTAAACAGAACCCTAGTAGTCGCGTCATTTCAGAATTGTCGTGAAACCCTATTTAATCAAGTTGTAAGTAAGTATGGCAACCCCTGTTGTATTTGACATTGCTGAAAGAAAGAGATTTGTCTTTAAAAAGCATCCATTCAAGTCTATACTAGATGATGTTGAAGGAGCATTCTCTAAGACCTCGCTTAGATTCGTACACATAAAAGACATTCACGCTTACATCTATTGTAAGAAGGAAACCGCTGGGGACAACAACATAGCAACTCTTATGGCTTCAATGATGAAACTTGATTATTCATTCAAAGATGAATATGCGCATCTTACTGACAACCCTATTTTTGAGTATTCTAACGCGCACGAGTTCTATGAGCTAGAATGGGTTAAAATCCTACTGAGTAGGATACATTATGACCTTTATTGGATTGGTGAAGTTCCTATCTGCATAACCTTAGACCTAATTTATGAAATGACTAGACTTCCTAAGACTGGACCAGTTCTTCCCACTGGTAAGGATGTTAAAAAGTAGGTTGAACAAATTTTCTTATCCAGAAGTGATATGAGCAGCATGACAATTGACCCCATTGAGGCCAATGACATCAAATTGGTTACTATGATTCTAGGTTACAAGTTCCAGCACGCAAGCAGACTGAATAGTGTATCTGCAGCTACTATACTGGTAGCAATTAAGATGGTAAAGGATAATACTCAGTATAACCTATGTGAGATATTGCACACACAACTTATTGATAACATTAGAGCTGTCAAGCATGACAAGAGAAAAATACTCAGATTTGGCTCTTTGATCATCTATCTCTACTTCCACATTGTTGGTAAAGTTGCCAATATTTACCTAGACAGGAGTAAACTTACTATGTCTCAGATATCACTCAAGGCTACATCAAAAAGCAGTGTGAAGGATTCAATGGACATGGAGATCAAAAAATTTAGGATCAAGATGTAGAAAAGGTTCAGAATACCAGAAAAGATAGTTGATAAGTACAAAGACACTATATGCTTCATGGTAGAAACTAACTATACTTGCATGGAGGTTGTTGAACCTAGAACCAAATGGATTCATCCACTTGGCTATGAAGTTGAAGAACATGTGTTGGAAGGATATGCATAGGTTCTTTTATCTGTGCCCAAAGATCCAAATGAACCAAGATGGGGAACATATAGAGAAAAGACAAATCAAGTCAATTTTGTCTTATACAGTGCTGACAACAAAAGGAAGGCATCAAGGATTACTTCAAATATCCTAAAAGTTCACAGGGCTACACAAGAAGACCTAGACATAGCTAGGGAAGCTAAGATTGGTAAAGAACTTGAGAAAAATCCTACAAAAGTGAAAATGAAAAATTCTGATGATATGCCTAAGAAGAAGAAGAAGAAATCTGATGAAGGTACATCTGCGCCATCAACCACCATTGATCTAGAATCCTCTCCACCTTCTGTACCCAGTAAGTTAACTAGAAGGAAGAAGCAAGTTCCTACAAGTCATCCATCCTCTAGGACCACAAGGAGCAAGGTAAAGAACACTCAAGCCCCTCCTGAGGTAGGATTTAGACCTAGTCTAACAGTCCTAAAGAACATAATTGTTAATGAAGGAAGACTAGAATCTATCAAGAATGTCTATGACAAATACCAAGAGATAGACAAATCAGATATTCACTCTATGATCATCTCTCACATGATTAAGTTAAAAAGGAAAGTATTGGAACTTAAAATAGTCATACCAGACAAGGTATGGAACATACTTGATGTATTAAAAAGGCAAGTAATTGAAGAGGATATGAGGATAAGAGAAGAAACATTAGACAGTCTTCTTCCAGTTTTCTCACATGATGAGAAAACCATTCTATTGGATCTAGTAAAGCCTCATCTCAGAACCAAAACAAGAATTCTCCATATCATGAACAAAGAATATGAAATGGTTGGTGAAGAGACTCAGAAAGCATTTGAGTGAGTATTTTTGGACAAACATATGTATCCATCAATGACGCCTACAACAAAGGTAACTCCAGTTCCTCCCAAACAGGTTACAAAACCAGTGATTCAAAATGCACCTAAGACATGTCCAAAGGGTTCAGAGCCCTTAGTTTCAATAGCTTCTGATACAATCAAAGATTCAAGAGAAACTATTGTGATTGATGATATCAAGATTTTCATGACCACTTCTGACAATGATATGGACAAAGTTGAAAAAGCATTTGTAAGCACTGAAGAGACAAAGGAGGTATGCACTGATGACACATCTTTACAACAACATCAAGTTCCCTCTAAAGATTCAACAAATTTGAATAAAGAGGAAGATAATCAAACTAATGAGACACCAGTTATGGAGATCCCAGTAAAAAGTGAATGTACGGATATTAGTAAGAATACTATATTCACCCCATCCATTCAACCATCAACTTCATTGTTGTGAATTTTAACTCCTACCTTAGCAAGTCTAGATGCATGGGGAGAAGAAGAATTGATCAAGATCAGTGTCCTAGCCATGGAAAAAGCCAAAGAGAAACAAGTTATGAGAAACCCTCTCTTTTTGGAGTCAGTGAAAATTCTGAATGACCTAGTGCCTGTAGACAAGAAAGTGGCTAAAATTCAGTCAGTTGATGAGTAGATAGCATTCTAAAAAGCTTCAAGGCACACTTTACAAGTCTAGTAGACTCAGCTACTAGAACTGCAGAGGATGAGTATAAGAAGGAAAGATTGAATGAATTGGTAAAGAAATTTTCTTTAGATTTAAATTCATCAAAGATTGGTCAGACAATATTGAAAGATTTGGCATCAAAAGGCAGAAAGGTAATAGCAAATTGCATGGACAGAGGCAAACTCACCTCTGAGCATATAAAAAAGATAAAAGAGGCAGATATCTTGGTTGATAACACAAGGCAATCAGTTGAAACATCATCCCAAGACATAAAAATCTACAACAACATTTATCAAGGGCAGATAGACAAGATTGAAAAAGCTAAAATGGAGATCAGCAAGATAAGAATCAGGCAGACTCAATTGAGAAATGCACTTGCGCCCTTAACAGTTTTGAATGAGAACATCAAACAGATAGATGCAACCATTATTACCTATGATCAAGGACCCAACATGGATCTGACAAAGATGGAAAAGCTTACATATGCCCTATGTGCCCATCTACAAACAATTGATGCACTAAACGCATTCTGGCAGCAAGAGATCAAGAATCTACAGATAGCTTATCCAGATGTATATTCAGAGTAAGTACTCAAGGACTCAAAATTTTAACACCTTTGTCATTAATGTCAAAGGGGGAGTAATGTATATAAGGACTATGTGTCTATGTTATATATATGTTAAGAAGTATGAATAGAAGAGGATGACATACAATTTTTTGGTGTTAGTCAAAGTTTGAGTAACTTGGCTACATTCCTTTGTTGCCATTAATGAAAAAGGGGGAGATTATTGGCAAGTTGAATCTCAAGGAGAATGTGACTTATTTTGTTTTTTCATTATGGCAACAAAGTCATATGAAGTTTTGTCAAGTAAACTTGTAAGACAAAATGGCTAAGTATAGAAGAAAGAGCAGATCAGAGATATGCAGTCAATTAGAGCACCAATGCACGTGCAACAAAATGAATCAAGACATGCGCGTTCAAACATAAGCTCAATGATATATTTTTATGCTTACACTATACATGCATGGTACAGAATGTCAGTACAAACAAGTTATAGAAAGATTAAGTACACTAGCAGTTCAGAAAATAGAGTATGAAGCCGACTTCAGTTTTTTGATTAGCGTGTAATATTTTGTTTTGTAAAGGCTAAGTGCCTATTGTAATAAGTTTTTAATCATGTATTAAACATTATTGTAAACAGGCTTAAGCCAATTTGTTTGGAAGCATTGTGAATGTTGTTTTTGGGCCGACTAAGGTCTTGTTTATAGTCGCGTCTATTCAGGCATGAACATATATATAACATGCAAAGTTGTATTAAAGTGTGTCAAAGAAATATGCAGAAAAGATATATAAAAGAATAGTATAAGATGTCAAAATGAGATAAATCTCTTGAAGAGTATAAGAGCATCAACGCATAACCAGAACTGATCAGACAAGTGTATCACATACAACAGTTCACTTTTTGGATATAGTGTATATCTATTATCAAGGAGGTTGTAGCCTTCATCCTATTGAGTAGTGAGCTTCTTGGACAGTGAGTCCTCACCTCTAACAGGGTTATTTGTAAAAGACTCCTAACAGGGTTAGACCCTTAACCAGGTCATTGTACTTGCATTGTAAAGACTGCTCCTAACAGGGCAAAGGAACTTTAATAGGGTCATTAAAATAGTGCAATATTTGTGGGTACTAATTCCCACCGGGGTTTTCCTCTGATCAAGGTTTCCCTGTAATCCGATTATGTGTTATGTGTTCTTTTATTAAGCTTCAAGTGATATATATTTGGTTTATGTTTAAAGTTGCTGAAATATAATAAATAGACAAATACTGATTCACCCCCCCCCCTCTCAGTGTTTCTAACAAAGGTATGATTGTAGGTGGTGATGCAGTAGAGAAAATAATACATCCATGTTGAAAATTCTTTGGCATGGGGCTCTCCAAAGAGCCTACACAAAAATATGATTCCCATCTAAATGCATTCTTTAAAGTCTCCGCGGGGAATCTCCAGCTTCATCTTCTTATAGTCCCTTCTCGGGGACTTCAGCCAGTGAGTATTGAGATGTTGGTGGGTGAGAATGGAAATTTCCTCAAACTCCTTCAATGATATAGACTGAGAGATAATAATGGCTCCCTTGAACTGGGGGATTCCCAGCCCTGAAGACAAAGTGGTGCCATCCAGGTTGATAATGGCTGCCAGGTAATGCAGTGGTAGAGGATCGACCAGCAAAACAACCCAGGTGGGAGCATTGTAGTGCACCGCCAGTTGAAGGACTAGTTTCGGTGCTTGTACCGAGCAGGGGAAACTTGTAGCTTTGATGATGCCAGAGGCGACCACATTTTCCATATCAACTCTAGCAGCCCTTTGTTGGTACATTGTTTGGATGAGTCTCTGCATTTCAGCCCATAGTCTGGGCTTGGTATCTGTGATCTCTTGCAGCATGGAGTCCACTTTGGACCCCACAAGAACACCCTCCCTTGGGTACTTGGAGGTTAATGGGAGCTTGGCCAACATATTTTCTGCTTTTTTTTTTGTGGCCGCCCGAGTGGAGGTAGTTGGAAGCTCTGGTCTTCCAGGAGGAGTTGTTATTTCAGACATGATGATGGATATCCTGTAGCCTGCAAGACTGGAGAATTGTCAATACATATAATATGATAAAAATATAATAGTTTATGGACTCTAGGGAATTCACCTCCATCTCGCACTTGTTCAAAGAATATTAGTATGCATCAAAATCCCAGAATGCAAAAGTTAGCAAAGATTGGATTCTGGTCGACACCCGGAGGTCCCGGGGCATTAGTTTATGTGACAAAATGGGATGAAGACCTAGGGGCTTCTCAGCACCTGGATTCCAAAGAAACTAGCCATTATCGACATGACTGGGCAGCGAACTATACTCGGATGACATGGGTTTTCATGTGGTCACACGATAGACAACGTAATGGCCTTTAATGGCGACATGTGAGATGACACGAGGGAAATGAATGCTAGATGGAATGTCTTTTGAATTCTCACTCATGGGGGGAGTTAATCCTACCATTAAGATAAAATGATAGAGGAGAGAGAAAACTACCATCACTCGAACAGGTGAGGTGCCGAGTTTGAGCCAGGCGGACACCATGCAGACGAGCTCCAAACTTGGTTTAAATGTGCAGAGCGCGATGAGCTCACCATGGGAAGGTTCACCAGGACAATATACAGACCCAAATATATAGGGGAAAGCTAGAAAATGACACAATCTACAATAACTATCTACAACAAAGGATTACCTACAATTTACAGCAAGGCTCCGACACCTTTACACAAGAACCTTAAGAATTTACAACATTTACAACTAAAATACATCATTTACATGGCCGAGAACAATGCAAGGAAGGCACACAACCTTCCTGTGGAGCGATCACACCAATGATAGGAAAAAATATACCAGAAAGCAAAATGAGGCAAAAATGAAGACGAAACCGAAAGAAAAGAAGCTAACCTGAGAAAAACAAAGCAAGACCAGGAAAGACAAAACTAGGAAGAGGAGAGCCAAAGAGCCTACCTTAAAACATGAAGGAACACGGGAAGAGGAGAGCCAAAGAGCCTACCTTAAAACATGAAGGAAAATGGGAAGAGGAGTATGGGAGGCACTCTACAACTGATGAATCTTTCACAAACCACGAAACGACCATGAACGCACCACTTTTAATCACGGTTTAAGCATTATTGAGCATCAAGAGCATTTTGCACTTAATCACTATTTAATTGCCTTAATCTCTTTGGGTAATTGCTCTAGATAACTTGTTTGTGTTAAATGTGAAAGTGACAGGTGAAACCCATTTATACCCTTAGGGTAAAAACATGTTGCTTCCTTCCATGGACCTCGGGAAAGGTAAACCCCCCAAACTCCGGACCTGGGGATTCCAAAAAATTGCACTCTCTAGCAAAAGAGGAAGTGATGACAGGGAATCCAGGAGTCCAGAAATCCGGCCGAATAAGAAAAAAAAAACACTTCTGGACTGGGTCCCAGAGGAAGGAGGACCAAAAAGAAAAGAAAACAAACCTTACGAAAGCAAAGGCCAGAGAAAGACAAAAGGAAAAAGAAACAAGGAAAAAGCGAAAAGGGGGACCCAACATTTTGCCTACAAAATGTAGGGATGGGTATGTAGGGCATAACATGTTCCTTTTGCTCCACTTCTTTTTTCTTGGTGAATGTTGTTGTTCCTCTGTTGCTCGGTGTCTGCAAATTTCTTTAGCTCTATCTTATAGCTTGTATGATCAGGTCTATATGAAGACTTCTTTCTTCATCATAATTCTCTTCAAAATCCTCTCTTATTCTCCCCCAATTCATAATGAATTATCTTGTCTCTTTTATTGGCATGATTTCACCATTTCTAAGTCCTTGTCTTTCTTGTTCTTCACGTGATCCACAAATCTCGTCATTCTCTTTCTTTAGTTTTATCCTATAGATTTCTCGTTTAAAACTAGAATAAAATTAGCTTTAAATCTCTAGATTATCTCTAACTTTTAACTGGTCGATGAAAACAATGTAATCAATCAGTTAACTCCATATTTAGCTCATGCCAGCTAAGTCTTTTGTCATTTATGAACTTCAGTTGTGATCGGTGTTTAACTCCTTGTTTGCTCGTTCTTGACATCAATTGTCCTCGGGCATCTCTATCTGTCAGGGTTGTCTATCCATCGAGAAACAATGTGACTTTCAGTTATGCTCAGGTATCACTTTGGTTCTTCTTGGTAATGCTTGCTAAGGTATCATTGTGACTCTTCTCAGGGTTCTGTATCCGTCAGTGTGCACTGTCTGTTGGTGTTTTTGTCACTTGGTGTATACTAAACTTTTATGCATTAGTGATAACATAACCTTTATCTCTTTAATTTTTTGAAGTCTTTGACACTATGTATATGACCAATTAGATTATATCAAGTTGACATCAATGACAATACAATACATTAACTAATTTAATGTCTTGCATTAACTTTCTGTAGCTCGGTGATCATCAAATTAACATCTTCAAACATTCAATCAGTTATAGTTCATCAATCTCTCCTTTTGGCATTGATGGAAACATACTACATTACTATTAATACAATATGAAATATATCAGTTGTAGTTCCACAATTTACCAAACTTATTGTTCTATAACCAATACAAATATATGGCTCTCAGTAAGCTCATATAGCTTAGATTTGATTCTTGCAGAGTACTTTCTTTATTCTTCATTCCCTTCACTAGATAGATGTAGAAACTTATGATTTTGTCTCTCCCTTTGTTGTTGAATCTCTTCTCCCTTAGATGAATGTTTCTTTGAATTTTTCTCTGATGTTTTCTCTCCCTTTGATTGTTCCTCTTTTTGATGGATAGTTCTATTAATATATCTTTTTCCTTTGACAACAATATATTTCTCTTTATTAAGTCATCTCTCCCTTAGGATACTTCTCTCCCTTTGGGTGATCATGATGGATATTTCATATAGATATATAATCTGTCTCCCTTTGAAAGCAATGCCAAACTATATCCTTCCTCCTTTTTTTAATATATTCCTTGAATTTCCTCTCCATCATCAATACAATATTTCTGGTGTTCGATGTAGATAAGTACCTTTTAGTGTACTGATGTATATTTGTAGTCCATCTCTTTTCTTGCATCAACATGAATGGTCTTTTATTTATGTGTAGGCTGATGCAGCCTCCTAGCTAGCTTAGTGACCAGTAGATAAGGGTCGGACCCCTAGTCTCTTTATCAGGTACTCAAATGTATCTTTAGGTAATGAATTTGTGAATATGTCTGCTAATTGTTCATTTGATTGAACATATTCCAGTATCACCACTTTCTCTTGTACTTGTTCTCTTAAGTAATGATACTTGATAGAAATATGCTTTATCTTAGCATACATGACAGGGTTCTTTGAAATGTTTATTGCACTAGTATTATCACAATAGCTAATCACTGGTTCAAGAATCTTCATATTCATACCTTCCAATAATTTCTTGATCCATGCAATGTTACAAAAATTTGTAGCAGAAGCCACATATTCTGCTTCTGTAGTAGATTGTGAGATGCATCCTTGCTTCTTGCTTATCCATGTGACAAGTCAGTCACCCATGAAGAATGTTCCTCCTGTTGCGCTCTTTCTGTCAACTATGTTTCCAGCCCAATCAACATCTGTATAGACTTGAAGCTCAAATTTGACTTCTCTTTTATACCATAATCCATAGTCTTCGGTATTCTTTAGATATCTCAAAATTATTTTTATAGTAGTCATGTGTGATTCCTTGGGATTAGCAGAGAATCTTGCAACTATTTCAACTGCATGTGCTATATCTGGTCTAGTATGTACAACATACATGAGTTTTCTAATCATTGATCTATATAAGGTTTGATTTACCTCAGTTGTCTTGTTTTCATTTATCAGTTTGCATCTGGTTGCCATAGCTTTTCCAACTGTCTTGGAGTCTTCCATCTTGAATATCTTGAGAACTTCCTTGATGTATTTGGATTGTGTGATGTATATGCCTGCATCCTGTTGAAGAATATGTAGACCAATAAATAATTTGATCTCCCCAAACATTGACATCTCAAAATATTTTCTCATTTCATTAGAAAATAATTTACATAACATATCATTACCCCCAAATATGATATCATCAACAAATATTTCAGCAATCAAAATGTTTTCATCAGTATCTTCTTTTAAATACAGATTATTGTTTTCACTTGTTCTTATAAATCCAATACTTATGAGATATGAGTGAAGTCTTTCATACCATGTTCTCGGTACTTGTTTTAATATATACAAGGCTTTGTGTAGTCTACAGACCATGTTTCTCTTGTCAGGATCAACAAACCCTTCCGGTTGTTCAATGTATACCTCTTCTTCTAGTATTCCATTTAGGAATGCATATTTGACATCCATTTGGTATACCTTGAATCCTTTGAATGCAGCATAAGCAAGTAGAATTCTTACTCCTTCTAGTCTAGCAACGGGTGCAAAGGTTTCTCCATAGTCAATACCTTCTTCTTGTGCATACCCTTTGCATACTAATCTTGCTTTGTTTCTTGTGACTTCTCCATTCTCATTCAAATTGTTTCTGAATATCCATTTGGTACCAATGACATTTTTGTCATCCGGTCTAGGTACTAATGACCATGTATTGTTCTTCTCAATATTCTCTATCTCTTCATTCATAACACTGACCCATTCTTCATTTTTAAGTGCAATATTGACAGATTTAGGTTCAAAATCACATATTAAACATCTAGTGTTCAATGACTTAATTCTTTTTCTCATTCCATCCTTTTTGTCTCCTATGATCTAGTTCTATGGATGGTGTCTTCTGGCATACTTGGAAAGTACTGGTTCAACTCTTTGTTCATCATTTTTATCATCATATTGACCTTCATTTTGATCTCCATCGCTTGGTACATCATTTTGAGCAATTTTTTTATTTTCAGTGTTTGCAGCCTGATGCTCGGGTGCAATGTTGTATCACTCAGGAGCGATACACTGTTGCTCGGGCAGAGTGTCAGGCTCTTCATTGTAGACAAACCTGTTATAGTCTTTCAGATTCCTTCTTCTTTCTTCATCATTTTTCTTAGCAAATTCATCTATTTTGACATTTGCACTTTCAATGATTTTGTTAGAGGATTTGTTAAGACATTTATAAGCCTTTATTTTGGTAAAATACCCTAGAAATATTCCTTCATCACCTTTGGAGTCAAGATTTCCATTTCTATCATCTTTCAAAATACAACATTGACTTCCAAAATTTTTGAAGTAACTTATATTGGGTGTATGTCCATAACATAGCTCATAAGGTATCTTTTTGGTGTCTTTCTTCAATTGAACTCTGTTCAATGTGTCGATAATAGTACTGACAGCTTCCCTCCAGAATGTTAGAGTGATGCCTTTCTCAATCACCAGTATTCTGGCACAATCAACAATGGATATGTTCCTTCTTTCAATAATCCCATTTTTCTGTGGTGTTCTTGGTGCAGAAACCTATCTTTGAATTCCATGCTCATAACAAAAGTTAGTGAATTCATCAAAAATAAATTTTCCTCCTCTATCTGATCTTAAGCATTCCAGTTCCTTACCACTTTTTTTTTTCTACTATAGCTTTATACCATTTAAACATCTTGAATGCTTTTGATTTCTCTTTTAAGAAAATAATTGTCATCATTCTAGAATAATCATCTACAAATAGAATGAAGTATCTATCTCCATAGTAGCTCTTAGTTCTCATGGCCCCACATAGATCAGTATGGACTAGCTCTAGAATATCATTATCTGTGTAGGTTTTTCTCTTGAAACTAGACATTGTCATTTTACCTTTTTGACAATTCTTACACATGATATGGTTGGGTTTTGACATGCTCGGTAAGCCTCTTACTTTCCTTTTATTTATTATCCTAACCTTGTTGTCAAAATTCACATGACATAATCTTTTATGCCACAACCATATGTATTCATTTCTATCCATTAAACAAGTGGTATTAATATCATCAAGATAGAATAGGTTACCTTTTGTCTGTTCACCAGTTCTGATCAACCTTCCTGATTCATTAAAGATCTTTGCCTTTTTGTTCTCAAATGCAACTCGGTGACTTGTGTTATTCAGCTATGAAAAAATCAATAGATTATAGTTAAGTCCATTAACCCAATATACATTTTCACATCTGGTCATATTATTCAACATTATTGTTTCTTTACCTTCAACCAGACAAGGTGATTCATTACCCATTCTTACTAATCCACCATTATAATATTCAAAAGTTTTAAAATTTTCCTTATCTCTAGTCATGTGGTGAGTACAGAAAATATCAATAATCCAGACATCATTCTTACTAACCTTAGATATGAGTGTAGTTTCAACATACCTTTCCTCTTCATCTGAATCATCCTTCATAGCAATAAATACCACCTCAATATCTTCACCAGATTCGGTGTCAGTATCTCTAGCTTTGTTCTTATCTAGGTTACAAGCTTCCTTCCCTTTGTCCTTGTAGTCTTGGTTATCTCTTCTGTTAGATTTTCATTTGCATCGGTAATCTCTGTCATCACCTCTATCAAACTTCTTTTCATATGTTCTATCATTAGTTATGTCATCTTTTCTTTTGTCAGGACATCTAGTAGCAAAGTGTCCAATCTCTTTACAATTAAAACATACCAAAGGTAATTTACCTTTGTATCTACCTTTTCCTCTCTACAATCTTCTAGCCATTAGTGCTTCAATCTCATACAGTTCTTGGTCATCACTATCACTTTTACTATCATTTCTCATAGTGTGTTTATGACTTGATTTACTTATTTTTAAAGAAGATTTGAATGCAGACTCAATAGATGGTAAGCCACTGTTGTCAAAGTTATTCATCTCAAATGAAATAAATCCACCAATCAAACTATCTAGAGTGACATTCTTATTTGCTACTTCTCTCATTTCTTGTATAGCAGATACTCTAATAGCATAAACATGTAGTAAGGTTCTTAGGATTTTACTTACCACTATTTCTTCTTCAAGTACACCTCCTACTCCTCGGATAGCATTGACTACCTCTTTGATTCTATAGCTGTACTGAGTGATGATTTCTCCTTCTTTCATTGTTAGGTCATCAAACTTACCTCTTAGGCTTTTTGCCTTAGCTCTTAGTAAATTTGCATCTCCTCCATGTACTAGTTTCAATTTGTCCCACATTTTCTTTGCATTGGTGCATGTTTTGACATTTCAAATTCAGCATCGGAGAGTGAGGAAGCAATTTTTATCATCATAGAATTGTGTTCATGCTTTTCTTTCAATTGATCAAGTGTGCGAGGTCCAGTAGGAAACACATATTCAGTATCCAAGTATTGAGTAACATAATTTCCAATACCTGATAGGTGGAGTCTTATCCTGCTTTGCCATGATGCAAAGTTGTCCTTGTTCAAATTAGGCACATTCCTTTTGCTCATCTTGTGATCTTTAGCTTAGGTCTTGAAACATTCTTTCTAAGCACACAAGCTCTGATACCAGTTATTAAAATAACTGAGGGGGGGGGGGGGTGAATCAATGGCCTAAAACATTAATCCAATAAATCAAAAAAAAATTATACCATGAATATAAACCTCTAGTTATCTTCAGTCCTACAATATGTATGCTCTTAAATAATCTTATCTAATAACTACTGCTTGGAATATACTGTTTATCCTTTTTTCTTAAGCTTTACTGAATAGCAGTCTAGCCTCTACCAAAATATAGTAAATAACTTAGTGTTTACCGATCAATCCTATTTTAGTAATGTGTAAAGAAAAACATCAAAGCAATGAACCATATACACATTTGACATATGTATTTTTAACGTGGAAACCTTGTTAGGGGAAAAACCACTTCAGACTGGTAACCCAAAATTTTCACTCTTTTGAAGTGAGCTCGGTGAAGAGCCAACCCTGTTAAAGGTTTAAAACACACTATTAAGTGTGACCTTGTTAGAGGATTTAATATAATAGTTTGTCACTTGATATCTGAAATTTCACTATGCTATCTTCATGAGAAACTTTTTGATAATCCTTGGGATGTATCTCAATGTATAAAGGATAGTTAAATCCCACTCTGTTAAGAGATTTTATGAATCAATGGTTAAACTGAAATAATATATGATCCGTTCATATATACAACTTAAACTTGTAGATGTTTAGATCTATTGCAAGCTCATAATACCTTTTTGACCAATGTTCTCTTCTATTCCTTTTGCTCCACTTCTTTCTGCTCGGTGAATATTGTTGTTCCTTTGTTGCTCGGTGTCTGCAAATTTCTTTGGATCTGTATTATAGCTTGTATGATTAGGTCTGTATGAAGACTTCTTTCTTCATCAGAATTCTCTTCAGCATCCTCTCTTATTCTCCCCCAATTCATAATGAATTATCTTGTGTCTTTTATAGATATGCTTTCACCATTTCTAAGTCCTTTCCTTTCTTGTTCTTCACGTGATCTACAAATCTCACCATTATTTCTTTAAAGCTTGCTTTAGTTTTATCCAGTACATTTCTCCTTGACAACTGGAATAAAAATAGCTTTAAATCTCTAGCTTATCTCTAGCTTTTAACTGGTTGATGAAAAAAATGTAATCAATTAGTTAACTCTATATTTAGCTCCTACCAGCTAAGTCTTTTGTCATTTCTGAACTTCAATTATGATCGTTGTTTAACTCCTTGTTTGCTCGGTCTTGAGTTCATTTATCCTTGGGCATCTCTATCCATCAGGGTTGTCTATCCATTGGGAAACACTATGAATTTCAGTTATGCTTGGGTATCACTTTGGTTCTGCTCGGTAATGCTTGCTCGGGTATCACTGTGACTCTTCTCGGGGCTCTCTATCCGTCAGTGTGCACTATCCGTCGGTGTTTGTTGTCACTTGGTGTATACTAAAATTTTATGCATTAGTGATAACATAACCTTTATCTCTTCAATTTTTTGAATTCTTTGACACTATGTATATGACCAATGAGATTATATCAAGTTGACATCAATGACAATACAATACATTAACTGATTTAATATCTTGCATTGACTTTCTGCAGCTTGGTGATCATCAACTTAACATCTTCAAACATTAAATCAGTTATAGTTCATCACCATTGTTGGTCCAAAATGGCGATGGAGGAAAAGCTAAACTAAATGAAGTGTTAGAGATTTTTACCCATGTTGCAAATGACCAATCGGACAGGATAAAAAACTTAGATATTATGATTAAAAAATAGTCATTTATATTTGTAAAACCTATCCAACAACATCAACAATAATGGAACAATATTCATACATGCAAGATTAAATAACTTTTATTGATTTATGTGGGAAATCTTTATGAGAGAAAACCCACAACAAAAATAGTCAATGTTATATTATTTAGAATTGGGAATTTATATACAATTATTTTTACATAATCTCAGTCTATGACATACTCTTTTGCAATCACTCTAATTTTTACACCAATAGTATTCTATCCAATGAAAAATTCACATGAGATGGTACATATAGATAGGAACATGAAATCCTACCTATCGAATTATCCAACTAGCATGTGGAATACAAAGAATCACATGACTACATTCTACACATATTATGTCAACAACACGTGCCTTGACATGGATAATAATTGTGCATGCATAATCATTACCACACACTTTTTGAATATGCAAGACAACTAAGAGGGGGCTTGAATCAGTTCTCCACAAACTTTGTAAACGTTATTATTACTTTAATCTGTTTAGCCAACCTTAATTTAATCCTTAATAGAAAAAATGTGTAAATACAAAAGCACAATGGTCATCAAACACATGAAACACCAGATTTATGTGGAAACCCCTATTAAGGGTAAAACCATAGAGAAGATTATTCTCAAATATATAAACACCTGCTAGGGTGACACCAGTTCAGGTGATTTTTGCAGAGAAAGGCTCGCTACCTAAAGAAGAGGGCTCACCGCCTATAAGAAAAAAGGATGAAAAATAATAGATCTACCGTTGATGCACTACAAAACCACAACCAACTATATGTAGATACCTTCGACTTACTACTTACGGTAGCTAACACATGAGTATCTGTAGTGTCCTCAAACACACTTCACCGCAACTCAAATATTCAAGGAGACAAATCTTCTTTCATGAATCCTCTTCATATAAGTACACATTTGTACAAAATTTGCACAAGTATACAAAAATGCCACACTCTATCCATTATGTTTTAAAATTTATTTATATTAACCCATAGCTTGTGAAGTCTCCCACTATTGGTCAGGCAAGTAGACGAATACAATTTGAATTAGGTCAGCACTAAACATTCCCACGGTGGGGAAGAATGAGAAGTCAACCACACCACGTCATAGTTGGGACCAAAAATAGCACCATACATGTTACAATCTATTTTCATTTTCCAAGACAATAAGATAAGTGTAAACACCCAAGGTTGGCCAAACCTAGAGAAAGAAAATCATCGATCTTTGAAACCAAGTCTCTAAATTTGAGAATCTTGTGCCATCTAAAATGAATGAATCTAAGGACATTAATGAATCATTTCCTGAAGTGCGCTATTAGAAACTATTATGTAGATAAATGTGAAGTGTGCATTTCACATAGAGACCATAGTTTTTTATTAAGGTAAATACAAGTTTTGAGTGGAACCCAAAACCATTTATAGTTTAGAAAAAAAGATAAACAACAAAAACCCTTACAAACATCAAAATCCTACTATACAACAAGAAGTAGGACCCTAGCTAACGCCATCGAAACCAAAAAGAGACACAAAAAGAAGCCAAAAAATAGTTACTAGCACAACTTCCAGGCTAACTACTAGTACAAAACAGAAAGAGAAACTTCTTAATACTTTCAAAGGCTTTCTCAGCCTCTTTCTTCATATCTTCCATCATATCAATGGAGTCTTTAAGGGCTTTCATCTCCTTAGGTATCTCTAGAAGTTTCCTTTTGATGTCACTTCTTGTTCTGGTTCCCGAGCTTGAACTCCCAACTTTGTCTTCCATAGTGATAGTTGTATTCTCCAGCATGCTGCTCTCCAAATAGGAATACAAAGCCTTAAGATTAAGCATGAAGATTTTAATCTCCTTATTTCTATGCTTAAGAATGATACTTATCATATGCCCATTGTGGCTGATTTTTTCCTTCATATATTTCAGCTTCTCCTCCACTAGAGTAGTAATTTTGGCTGTTATCTCTTCATTCAAGTCATTATTATTTACCTTCATCAAAAGATCCTTTTCCAACTTTTCTCACTTAGTTTTAAAGGGCTCCATGGCTTCTTCCATCTCCTTCAAGTGCTGCTTCATTTCATTCATGTCCTTGCTGATCCACTTCTCCATATTAGCACCATGATCCTCGTTACTCTTAGGGATTTTGTCACCAATGTCAAACCTGACATTAGTTTGATAGCCAGAATCCTTTCTCTATTTTCTCTTATTTCTATCACCAACCCTAAGATTAGGCTGCTCATTCAACCCCTCCTTGTCTTTACCCTCATTTTCTTCTTCTTCCTTTTCCTCCTCTTGATTTTCTTCTTCATTTACCCTATTCTCATCTTCCTCATTCATGGGAATCTCCTTCTCATTCACATAGGAATCCTCCTCATTCATAGAATCATCCATCTTTTTCATAGGATCCTCCTCATTGTTCCCAGGTTCATCCTACTCATTCACATACTCATCCTCCATTATCTCATCCTGTATGTTCTCTTCTTCATTTCCCTGAGGGGCTAGGGTTTGGTATTCAAAATCCTCTGCTCTCTCTAGATTTTCCTCAATCTTTCTCCTTTCCCTCTTCTTCGAGTCCACCTTTTTTCTTTCTAGATTTATTTTCTTGACATTCCCTTTAACCCTTTTAGGAATGGGTTTCGGGATGTAATTCCTGGCATAGTCTGCAAGAAGCATGATTAACCCTTCATGCAACACCAGATTGCTGGCCTTTTTCCTGTGCTCCATAATGCTATTGTTTAGAGAACTAAGTAGGTAGAAAGGAAATGAGACTTTATTATAATGTCTAAAATGGTTAACTACAACAAAGTGAAGATTGTATATTTTAGAGTAGCGCCCATCTAGAGTAAAATACTCTATCATGACCATCAGAATATTAGCCCAATGACTCTTACTCTTCTTTATATCCACATAATCTCTAGACACTTTAATCAGGAGAGCTTCTTCATCTTTAAATTTAGGGAAAATATTGAAAGCTTGAGACCCCATATGTTTATTGTCCCTATAAAATTTCATTCCTTCTATGGACAGCCCTGTAATCTCAGAGATAATGCTCAGCGTAAGCGTAAAAGACTTACCCCATAAATTTACCTTGCCATTTTTCCAGCCGTCCACAAATTTTTTAGTAACTTCTTTGTCCCAGCCTTCAATTTTTCCATGTACCGAGTCACCCCACCACGCTTCAGTCTTCTCCAATTTTTTTTCTTTTGTTTCCATTTTGTGCAATCTAGCGGCTCCTCTCTTTTCAAACCACCTCTCATATTCGCTGATAAATTCTGAGTTTTCTGGATACAAGCGGGCAAAAACACAAGACTCTTATGGTTTCTTTGTTTCAAAATGCTATAAAATACCCACAATCCATGTGAGGTAACATTCTTCATAATTTTCGCATCCCTCGACTGACAACTTTCATAACCCTTAATCTTAAGTGTCCTATTCATCATTGATTTTTGTATTAATTGTGCCTTCATTGTGATTAAGCTTATCGTACTTGATAAGACTTAAGATCTCAATATTAAGATCCACTTCCCCTTTCCATGATTGAGTGACATCATTATGGTCCCCCACATTAGCAAAGTCATCCGCCGGCTTGTTTGCTTCATGATATACATGGTAAATATAAGTTTCTTGAAATGATTGCAAAATATTTTATTTTATCTATAATATGGGCTATTGTACACGATGCCCCATTCTTTCCTTTGATACAATTTATTATATTTAGGGAATCTCCCTCCAACCCTCTTTAGCCAAAATCACTACTTGAAGAGCTGCCTTAGCTTTTGCTACATGGTTAGTCTAAAGTCCCAGGGGGCAGCCACAACTCCCAAAAAATTTCCAGCCTAGTCTTTGATTAAACTTCCCAGTCCAACTCTTCCTGGATTCCCTTTCGCTGCACCATCAAAGTTTCCTTTAACCCATCCAATCAGTGGAGCTATCCATATGGTGTTTTCCCTCAATGTTAAGTCTTTATCTTTTTGCCCCTGATTTTTCTTGCTGAGAATATCTATGAAGACTCAAGTATTCTTAAGAGGAGATTCTCTAGGGAGAGTACCTCTGAAATTTTCCATTAAGCTTCTACAAATTTGGTTTGCAACATTCTCATAAGGAGTGATTTTTTCTCTGAAAACTCTATTATTTCTCTCCTTCTAGATTCTCCAGGTAAAGTGGGGAAGAAACAAATTCTAGAGATCTTTAGAATCTTTTCCAGTAAAGGGGCAAAGCCATTGTTTTACAAGATCCTGAATTTTTTGAGGTTTCACTCATTCCAAGTTGGTTTGTTTGAAGATAGAATCCCAAACCTTACTAGTATAAGAATAATGAATCACCGAGTGATTGCTAGTTTTATCTTTAGAACAACACATGATACATCTATTGGGCATATTAAATCCCCTTTTGCAAAGATTGTCCACTGTGAAAATTTTGTTCGAACAAGCAACCAGAAAAACATGTTAATTTTAGGAATAAGCTTATTGCTCCATACCTGAGAGCTGATGGGATGATGTTCCTGGATATGGAGAAGGGTAGAAGTAGAGGAAACAAAGAATTTACCATTTACCTCAGGGCCCCAAATCAAAGTGTCTTGTTCATTATCTCTTAAGAACCATTGATTAAGTTGTTTATTAACATTTTTGAGATTAACATCAAAAGAGCCTAAATCTATCCAGTCCTCATTGATCCAATAATATGAAACCATTTCCCCAATTATCTCTTTGCAGTCCAAAATAGAAGGCATCCATTCCTGATTCTCATTAAGAGCTATTTCCTTCAGCCATTTGTCATTCGAAAAATTAATCTTCCTGACATTTCCCAGTTTCTATTTGACCCCTTTTCTAACCAGGTTCTTGCCTTTACAAATACTGTTCCAGATGAAAGAACCTTAGTTTTCCAAAGGATTCCTTAACATTTCCTCTAAAGAGTGAAGATGATATTTACTCTTAATAATAAATATTGATGAACTATAACTGTTTGAATGTTTGAAGATGTTAAGTTGATGATCACAGTGACATAGAAAAGTTTATGCGAGACATTAAATCAGTTAATGCATTGTATTGTCATTGATGTCAACTTGATATAATCTGTATGGTCATGGACATACTAGTAAAAGAATTCAAAGAACCAATGAATCAAAGGCTATGCTATCAGTAATGCATATAATTCAAGTATTCACAAAGTGACTATATACACCAATGGAGTGCACACCAACGGACAAATCAAAAGAACAAAAGTCACAGTGTTACCCGACGAGAAAATGCACAACATTACCGACGAGAAAATTCACAGTGTTGCCCGACGATAAAAGTCATAGTGTTTCCCGACGAGCAAAGCAAAATGTAACCCAACAGAAATAATTATAGTGTTTCCCGACGAGCAAAGCACAATGTAACCCAACAGAAATAATTATAGTGTTTCCCGAAGGATGGAGATCCCAAAGATAACTGAAGTCACATCGATGGAACAGTCAGTTATGACCGATGACTAACTGAAGTATTGACTGACAGAACAGAGAGTTCAGAAATGAAAAAATTCTTAGGTGTCAAGAGCTAAAAATAGAATTAACTGATACTTATCAATTTTTTAATCAACAAGATAAAGCTGGAGATAAGTAAAGGATTTAAAGCTACTTTGTCCAGTTGTCAAGAAGATCTCTACGAGATAAAACTGGAGTTTTTCTTTAAATCTAATTGGCAAGAATTGTGGATCACGCCAAGATCAAGAAAGCCAAGAAACAGTGAAATCATGTCTATAAAGAGATAGCCTAATTCATTACAAAGATGGTGAAGGGGAGTGACAAGAGAATAGATGTTGAAGATATTTTGAAGGAGAAGAAATTCTTCATTCAGACCTGATCAATCAAGCTAAGGAAAGAGCTAAAATCTGCAGACACCAACGAACAGAGATACAACATTACAGAGAATAAGAGTGTGGAGAAAATGTAATGAATTGATAATATTGATCAGAAAGGTAATGTACTTACAATAGATCTAAAAATCTGCAATTCAATTTGTATATGTGAACAAATCAATTTACTGTTTCAATTTAACCATTGAAGCATCAAGTCTCTTAATCGAGTAGGACATAAAAGTATTTTGTAATTGAGATACATCCCAAGGAGTATCAAAAAGTTTGATCATAGAAAGTAGCATTGGATATGCCCGATACCTATTGACAGGCCAAGTGAGCGTTTGATCAAGGATGGTAGCATTGGATGCCAGATACTAAGTGACAAACTATCTATTTAAGTCCTTTAACAAGGTCACACCTAACAGTGTGTTTGTAACCTTTAACAAGGCTGGCTCTTAATCGAGCTCACTTTAGAAGAGTGAAAATTTGGGGTACCGGTCATAGTGGTTTTTCCTTTAACATGGTTTTCACATTAAAAATACATGTGTTAATGTGTCTATGAGTCATTACTTTATTGTTTTTCATTTCACTTAAGTAAATTTGGATTGATCGGTATACAGTAGTTACTAACTGTGTTTCGGTAAATAGAAAGACTGCTTATCGATAAACATATAGAAGAAGGTTTTAGAAAGCATTCTGACAAGTAGTAATTTGATATAAGTATTTCAAGGCATTCATCTTGTAGGACTGAATATAACTAGATGCTTAAAAGTGGTAATAATTTTTAAATGGTTGATTTAAGGATTAATTTTTGAGGCCACTGATTCACCCCCAATCTCAATTATTACTAACAATTGGTATCAGAGCTTGTGAGCTTAGAAAGGGAGTTTAACAACTCAAGCTAAAGATCACAAGATGAATAGACGAGATATGCCCAAGTTGAACAAAGACAACTTTTCTTCATGTCAAAGTAGAATAAGACTCCACTTATCAGGTATTGGGAATGATGTTACTCAATACTTAGATACTGAATATGTGTTTCCCACAGGAGCACCCATAGTTGAACAAATGAGAGAGAAGCATGAGCACAACTGTATGATGATAGAGCTTGCTTCCTCACTATCTGATGCTGAATTTGAAGATGTCAAAGCATGCACAACTGCAAAGCAGATGTGGGACAAATTGAAGCTTGTACATGGTGGTGATACAAATGTTCTGAGAGCCAAGGCAGAAAGCCTTAGAGGAAAGTTTGATGATCTCAGAATGAAAGAAGGTGAAAACATCACATAGTACAACACAAGAATCAAAGAGGTAGTCAATGCTATCTGAGGAGTTGGAGGTGTATTAGATGAAGATACAGTGGTAAGTAAAATTCTAAGAAGCTTAATGCCTACTTATGCTATTAGAGTATCTGCCATACAATAAATAAGAGCAGTAGAAAATAGCAATGTTACTCTAGATAGTTTAATTGGAAGACTGATTTCATTTAAGATGAATAACTTTGATAATAGTGTTTTACCAAAAATAGAGTTTGCATTCCAATCTTCTTTGAGAATAAGTAAATCAAGTCATAAACACACTATGAGAAATGATAGTGATAGTGAAAGTGAAGAATAAGATCTTGATGAAATTGAAGCACTTATGGCTAGAAGAATGCAGAGAGGAAAAGGTAAATATAAAGGTAAATTACCACTTATGTGTTTTAATTGTAAAGAGATTGGACACTTTGCTGCAAGATGTCCCAACAGAAGAAAAGATGACAGTTGTAATGACAGGTCATTCAAAAAGAAGTTTGACAGAGGTGATTACAAAAGCAATCGACAATCAGAAAGAAGAGATACCCGAGACTACAAGGACAAAGGAAAGAAGGCCAGTTACCTAGCTAAATGCAAAGATGAAGATACTGAAACCAAATCTGATGAAGACATCGAGATGGTGTTTGTGGCAGTAAAAGATGATTTAAATGATGATGAAGAAAGGTATGTAGAAACTGCACTCATACCTAAAGTTAGTAAAAATGATGTCTGGATCATAGATAGTGGTTGCACTCACCATATGACCGGTGAAAAACAAAAGTTTGAGACTTTTGAATACTACAATGGTGGTTCAGTAAGAATGCATAATGACACACCTTGTCTAGTTGAAGGTAAAGGAAATATAATGTTGAATAACTTGATAAAATGTGAAAATGCTTATTGGGTGAAAGGATTGAATTATAATATATTGAGTGTTTCTCAGTTGAATAATTCAGGTTACATAGTAGCATTTGAAAATAAGAAGGCAAAGATCTTCAATAAATCAAGAAGTCTGATTGGTATCGGTGAGCAGACAAAAGGTAAGTTATTCTATTTGAATGATACTGACACCACTTGCTTAATGGCTAGAAATGAAGACATATGGTTGTGGCACAAAAGATTGTGTCATGTAAACTTTGACAACATGATAAAAATAAGTAGAAAAAGAAATGTAAGAGGCTTACCGACAATGATTAAGCCCGACAATAGCATGTGCAAAAATTGTCAAAAAGGTAAGATGACAAAGTCTAGTTTCAAAAGAAAAACCCATACATCTGATTCCATTCTAGAATTAGTCCATACTGATCTATGTGGAACCATGAGGACAAAGAGTTATTATGGTGATAGATATTTTATTCTCTTTTTTGATGATTACTCTAGAATGATGATAGTAATGTTTCTAAAAGATAAATCTGAAGTATTCAAGATGTTTAAATGGTACAAAGCAATGGTAGAAAAACAAAGTGGTAAAGAATTGAAATTCTTAAGATCAGATAGAGAAGGGGAATTTATTTTAGATGAATTCACTAACTTTTGTAATGAGCATGGAATCAAAAGATAGGTCTCTGCACTGAGAACACCACAACAAAATGGAATTGTTGAAAGAAGGAATAGATCCATTGTTAATTGTGCAAGGACACTGATGATAGAGAAAGGCATCACCCAAATATTTTGGAGGGAAGCTGTCAGTACTGCTATTTACACATTGAACAAAGTACAATTGAAGAAAGACACCAAGAAGACACCTTATGAGCTATGCTATGGTTACACACCCAATGTAAGTTCAAAATTTTTTGTAGTCAATGTTATATCTTAAAAGATGATAGAAATGGAAATATTGACTCCAAGAGAAATGAAGGAATCTTTCTAGGGTATTCCACCAAGATAAAGGCTTATAAATGTCTCAATAAAGCCTCTAACAAAATTGTTGAAAGTGCAAATGTAAAGATAGATGAATTTGCAGAGAAGAATGAAAAAGAAAGCACAAAAGAACCAGAGGACTACAAAAGGTTTGTTTACAATGAAGAACTTGACACTCTACTTGAGAAACAATTTATAGCTCCCGAGCAATAGATTATTGTACCCAAGCATCAGGCTGCAAATACCAACAATCAAGATATTTCTCAAGATGATGTACCAAGCGATGGAGATCATAATGAAGGAAAAATTGATGATCAAGCTGATAGACAAAGAATTGAACCTATACTTTCCAGATATGTCAGAAGAAACTATCCACAGAACTAGATCATTGGAGACAAGAAGGCTGGTATGAGAACCAGAAGTAAGTCTCTAAACACAAGATGTCTTATTTGTAATTTTGAGCCAAAATTTGTCAATGCTGCACTTGATCATGATGAATGGATTAGTGCTATGAATGAGAAAATTTAGTAGATTGAGAAAAACAAGACATGGACACTTGTACTGAAACCAGATGACAAGAATGTCATTGGTACAAAATGGATATTCAGGAATAAACTGAATGAGAATGGAGAAGTCACCAGAAACAAAGCAAGACTAGTATGCAAGGGGTATGCACAAGAAGAAGGGATTGACTATGGAGAGACCTTTGCACCCGTTTCTAGGCTAGAAGGAGTGAGAATATTACTTGCTTATGTTGCATGTAAAGGTTTCAAGGTATACCAAATGGATGTAAAGTCTACATTCCTAAATGGAATACTTGAAGAAGAGGTATACATTGAACAACCAAAAGGGTTTTTTGATCCAGACAAGATAAACATGGTATGTATATTACAAAAATCCTTGTATGGATTGAAACAAGCACCCCAAGCCTGGTATGAAAGACTTCATTCCTAGCTCATAAGTATTGGATTTGTAAGGACTAGTGAAAACAATAATATTTATTTGAAGTAGGATATTGATGCTAAAATCTTGATTGTTGAGATATTTGTTTATGACATCATATTTGGAGGCAATGATATGCTATGCAAATCATTTGCAAATGAAATTACCAAAGAGTTTGAGATGTCTATGTTTTGAGAGATCAAGTTCTTTCTTGGTCTACAGATCATGCAACAAGATGAAGGTATTTTCATTACACAATCCAAATACATCAAGGAAGTGTTGAAAATATTCAAGATGGAAGATTCCAAACTAGTTGGAACACCGATGGCAACTGGATGTAAGATGACAAAGGAGGACAAGTCATCAGAGGTAAATCAGACTTTGTAAAGATCAATGATTGGAAAACTCATGTATGTTGTACATACTAGACCAGATATTGCACATGCAGTAGGAATAGTTGCAAGATTTTCTGCTAATCCTAAGGAATCACATATGAATGCTGTGAAAAGAATCCTAAGATATTTGAAGAATACCGAGGAAGATGGATTATGGTATAGAAGAGAAGGAAAATTTGAACTTAAGGTCTTTACTGATGCTGATTGGGCTGGAAATATTGATGAACGAAAGAGAACAACTAGAGGAGCATTCTTTATGGGGACAGACTTGTCACATGGATTAGCAAGAAGCAAGGATGCATCTCTCAGTCTACTGCAGAAGCAGAGTGTGTTGTTGCTGCTGCAAATTGCTCAAATATTGCATGGATCAAATAGTTACTGGAAGGTATGCATATGAAAATTCTTGAACCAGTAATTATCTATTGTGATAATACCAGTGCAATAAATATTTCCAAAAATCTAGTCATGCATGCTAAAACAAAGCATATTGCCATCAAGTATCATTATTTGAGAGAACAAGTTCAAGAAAAGGAGGTAATATTTGAGTATGTGCAATCTAAGGAACAAGTAGCTGATATCTTCACCAAGCCACTACCCAAGGATGCATTTGAGTACTTGAGAAAGAGACTAGGGGTCAAACCCTTGTCTATTGGTTAGTAAAATGACTAGAAGGCTGCATCACCCTACATATTATCAGAATATCATTCATGTTGACGCAAGAAAAGAGATGGAATTCAAAGATAAATCTATACACAACAAGTTATTTATCTACTCTGAGCACCAGAGCTATTGTATTACCGATGGATTGAGAAATTCAAGGAGTATATTATGGATAGAAAGGATTGTTTGGCATTACTGTCAAAAAATTTGTTTGGCATTGTTGTCAAAGGGAGATATTATATCCATTAACACCTCAGGGAGAGATTATATCCCTTAAGGAGAGATTATATAAGGAGAGATTATATCAGGAGAGATTATATCCATCACATTATCCAAAGGGAGAGATGTAACCAGAAAGGGAGAGTACATACAAAAGGAGAAAATTGCTGACAAGAGACATCAAAAGAAAAGAGATCAATGAAAGGGAGAGAGTTTGACATAGGAAAAGAACACATCACATTAGAGGAAGGCAAATTATACATCTATCCAATGAAGGGATTAAAGACAAAGATAGAGCTGCATGAATCAAATCTAAGCTTATATGAGCTTACCGAGGACCAAATATTTGTATCGATTATAGTACATAAGATTGGTAGTCTGATGAACTTAAACTTTTATGTTTCATATTGTATTAGCAGTAATATAGTGTGATAATGTAGTATGTTTCCATCAATGCCAAAGGGAGAGATTGATGAACTATAACTGATTGAATGTTTGAAGATGTTAAGTTGATGATCACAGTGACATAGAAAAGTTTATGCAAGACATTAAATTAGTTAATGTATTGTATTGTCATTGATGTCAACTTGATATAATCTATATGGTCATGGACATACTGCTAAAAGGCTTAAAAAAACTGATGAATCAAAGGCTATGCTATCAGTAATGCATATAAGTCAAGTATTCACAAAGTGACTGTATACACCGACGAACAGAGTAAAAGAACAAAAGTCACAGTGTTACCCGATGAGCAAATGCACAACATTACCGACAAGCAAAGTCAGAGTGTTTCCTGACAAGAAAAGTCACAGTGTTGCCCGATGAGCAAAGCACATTGTAACCCGATGAACAAAATTACAGTGTTTCCTAACGGACGAAGATCCTGAAGACAACTGAAGTCACACCGACGGAATAGTCAGTTATCACTGATGACTAACTGAAGTATTGACTTACACAATAGAGAGTTCAAAAATAAAAAAATGCTTAGATGTCAAGAGCTAAAAATAGACTTAACTGATACTTATCATTTTTTTAATCGACAAGATAAAGCTGGCGATAAGTAAAGGATTTAAAGCTTCTTTGTCCAGTTGGAAAGAAGATCTCTACGAGATAAAACTGGAGTTTTTATTTAAATCTAAGTGGTGAGAATTGTGGATCACGCCAAGATCAAGAAAGCTAAGAAATGATGAAATCATGTCTATAAAGAGACAACCTAATTCATTACGAAGGTGGTGAAGGGGAGTGAAAAGAGAATAGATGCTGAAGAGATTCTGAAGGAGAAGAAATTCTTCATTCAGACTTGATCAATCAAGCTAAGGAAAGAGCTAAAATATACAGACACCGACAAACAGAGATACAACATCACAGAGCATAACAGTGTGGAGCAAATGTATTGAATTGATAATATTGATCAGAAAGGTAATGTACTTACAATAGATCTAAAAATCTACAATTCAAGTTGTATATGTGAATATATCAATTTACTATTTCAGTTTAACCATTGAAGCATCAAGTCTCTTAACGGAGCAAGACTTAAAAGTCTTTTTTAATTAAGACACATCCTAAGGAATATCAAAAAGTTTGATCATAGAAAGTAGCATTGGATATGCCCGATACCTATTGACAGGCCAAGTGAGTTGTTTGATCAAGGATGGTAGCATTAGATGCTAGATACTAAGTGACAAACTATCTATTTAAATTCTCTAACAAGGTCAAACCTAACAATGTGTTTGTAACCTTTAACATGGTTGGCTCTTAACCGAGCTCACTTCAGAAGAGTGAAAACTTGGGTACCGGTCCTAGAGGTTTTTCCTTTAACAGGGTTTCCACGTTAAAAATTCATGTGTTAATGTGTCTATGAGTCATTACTTTATTGTTTTGAATTTCACTTAAGTAAATCTGGATTGATCAGTATACACTAGTTATTTACTATGTTTCGGTAAATAGAAAGACTTCTTATCAGTAAACATACAGAAGAAGGTTTTACAAAGCATTGCAACAAGTAGTAATTTGATATAAGTATTTCAAGGCATTCATCTTGTAGGACTGAATATAACTAGAGGCTTAAAAGTGGTAATAAGTTTTAAAGGGTTGATTTAAGGATTAATTTTTGAGGCCACTGATTCACCCCCTCCTATCAGTTATTACTAACAAGAGTTCCATTCCTTTTCCTCTTCAAAGATTCTCCAGCACTGTTTGGTAAGTAGGGCCTTATTAGTATTTCTTATGCTTCTTATTCCAAGCCCTCCAAACTTCCTTGGTTTGTAGCTCACATCCCAAGCCACAAGGATAAACCTTTTCTTCTCTTCAACACCAGACCAAAGGAATCTTTTCTGGATTTTTTCAATCAAATCAACATACTTATGAGGAATTTTTAAGAGACTTAGAGCATAAATTGGAAGGTTTTGAAGAGTAGATTTCAGAAGTTGAAATTTACCAGCTTAGCTCAAAGAAGCTCCTTTCCAGCCAGCCAGTTTATTGTGAAATCTGTTTAGGGTTCCATTCCAGAAAGACTCATCAGGTTTCAAACATAAGGGAAGGCCAAAATAAGAGGCAGGGAATATCCCTATCTTACATCCAAGAATTGCAGAAATTTTCCTTTGTCTTTCTTCTAGAGTATTACAAAAGAATAAGGAACTTTTCTTCCAGTTTATAAATTGACCAAAAGCATTAGTATAAATATTCAGAGCCTTTTTCATATTCCTAGCTTATTTCACAAAGGCTTCCCCCATCATGATGGTGTCATCAACAAATTGTTCATGCGAGCACTTCTGCAATGCAGAGGAAGGCTGGATACTAGAAATCTGACCAGTTAGCACCAAGCTATTGATGTATCTCCCTAGAAATTTCTACCATAATTGCAAAAAATATGGGGGATATGTTGGAATTATATTGAGATGATGTACTGAGAGGGGAGGGGTGAATCAATACCTCTAAAACTTTTCTTGGTTAGCCCATTAACCTTTAGTCATCAGTTTGTAATTTATCTTATCTAATTGTTCATCTTTCTTTATGCATATGTAATCATATCATACATTCTTTTGATATGTAACAATAATAGAAACATTCATGAAAATAGATAACACATGAC
>MU225550.1:1991203-2044473 GCA_018584345.1 Thuja plicata
TTAAGAGATTTGGAAAGAACGGTTAAGTCCACCTTCTACAAAAGGATTTTAGATGTGATGCACTTGTTAGAATGCAACTACATAAGTCTTTGATCTGATGATAAATGCAATCTTCAATTTTTGATAATAGATCCTATAAAGCTTCATACATATTAGTAATCATCCTTCCATGATTGAATAATACCTTTATCTTCTTGTCGGTAGCCTCTGTGTGTTCTTGAAAACTAATATATTCTGTTTTTGAAATTTGCATGAATTCTACCTTCTTCTCCTTAGATGCTCTTGGCGGCTATTAAAAATGTGAATTCATGTACTCACAATAGAGTATGAACATCTATTTATACTAGTTTAGGTTCAATTCTTGATTCATGCATCGAAAGTTAACTCTAGATCCAAGGTTTACAACTTGACCTTGATCTTTAGTTAGATATGCTTTAGATCCGTTAGGATGCTTTAAAGCATTTACATAAAGCTTGCATGACCATCAAATTATGATTTAAAATAAAATAAAACTCTATAAATAGAATTACATTGCTTTATCCGTCGTGTAAAACTCAGATCCACAATTTGCGGGTTCTTGATGTGTCTGTCAGTTCTGATGGTCGGTCTTCTTGGTCGTCGGTGTTCCTTTCTTGAAATTTTTGTTGGGTATGCCTTTTCTGTTCCTGTCGGGTTAGTTCTGAAAACTGTGTCGCCGGTAATGCTTGTAGTTTCCGGTGATGCTTGTGGTCGTCGGTGATGCTTGTCACTTTTATACTTATCATTTTTCTCAAAATCTTTGTTCTGTCGGGTATGCTTGCATTTCATCGGTACTGCTTGTGGTTCGCCGGTAATGCTTGCTGTCTGCTGGTAATGCTTTCTTTCTATGTTTTTCAGTGAGTATACTAATGGAAAAATAATGTCATCAGGATATAGGGTCTCCTTGCCTCATGCCTCTAGAAAGGTGAAATTTTTTAGATGATCTTCCATTAACTAGAACAAAGGAGGTCACAGTGGAAACCAATTGCATTATAAGTCTGACCACATCCTTATCAAAACCAAAGGACTTTAAGATATTAGAAAGAAAAGATCACTCCACTCTATCCTAGGCTTTCGACAGGTCCAGTTTCATCAGGAACCCTTGTTTTTTGGAAGCTTGAAGGGAATGAATATTCTCATGAACAATTATTATGGAATCCAGAGTTTGTCTTCCTGGAACAAAACCATTCAACTTGGGAGAGATCAGATTAGGAAAGAAGCTTAGAATTCTCAAGGTAAGAACCTTAGAAATGATTTTGTACAAAGAATTGCATAGGATTATAGGTCTAAAGCCATCAACAGTATTAGCTCCAGGGTTTTTAGGTATGAGGGCTATACAAGTGGAGTTTAATTCCTTAAGGATAGATTTAGTACCAAAGAAATCCTTAACAATAGAACAAACATTTTTACCTGTAATGCTCCAAAAATGCTGGAAGAAAAATAGCTGGAACCCATCTGAACCTGGGTATTTTTCTCCTTCAAAAGAAAAAAACAACCTTCTTTATTTCAATATCCAAAGGAATGGCTTTAAGAAAAGCATTAGAAAGATGATCCACTTTGCTAGGAATCGAAGCAAGTAATTTTCCTTGATCTTCCATATTAAGGTTTTGGTCCTTAGATAACATAGTAGAAAAGTACCCCAACATTTCTTCCCTTATTTCCTCTTCTTTAGAAATGATACCTCTAGTGGCAGATAGGGAATGAATCCTATTTATAGCCTTGTGTTTGAGAGCAGTAATAATAAATAATCTAGTGTTCTTATCTCCCGATTTCAAACAATGACTAATTATATGTTAAAAATAGTGTGGTATGAAGGAAAATATAATCCATGGATGAAAAGAGTTGCATTTATATTATGTCTTCATGTCAACAATACAAGGATAATTTATTCATAATGCACAGTAATCAAAGCACACCAAGAGAAATCACCATGGAAATAAAGCAAGGACAACAATAAAATGACAAAGAATAGTCATTCAACAAGAATATGACCATGTAGATGAGGAGAAACACTAATGTGGTTCATATTAAATGCAATAGAAGGCAGTGTCTTTCACTATCATAACATTGACCATTCGTGGTTAAAAAACAATGATTGCTTGATATCGTGGTAACCAATAAAGGCACAGTGGAAAAGAGTGTATTCAAGAATGTATCAATCATCATTGTGTTACATTTTGACAAAAAAATTAGTCACAACTTTGTGGAGAGCATGAAAAAGATGCATAGTGGCATTTACTATCACAATAGGGCCGCAAAGTGAAAACACGGTGGTAATTACCATGAGCAAAATGCAAACACTATGAATATGGTCCAAAAGCCATGTACAATCATATATAGTTGGCATAATATAAAGATTTACAGAACACTATAAATACATGTCAAAGGCAATGCTTCAAGAGGTTTAATACAATGGATAATGATGCAATCATAAATATAATGACTAGTAAAGTGTTATTTAGAATTTGAATAGGTTTTAAAGGGTTTCAAGAGGAGAAGTGAAGACCTTATAATGTAAGGGATAACAATTGGGATTAGATTTTTAAAGGAAGCAAGAGTGCTTTTGACTATGATAGAGGAACATTGATATGCATCCATGAGAGGAAAATGTGCTAGTAAGACCATAAAAAGTGTAGAGTGTCAAGCCCATAATGACCATAGTATGCATTGAATATCAAAAAACACAACCTGTAGAAAGGTGAAAAACCAAAAGGTTTGGTCGCGGATTTTAAAGGAAGTTGAAACCCTCTATATTTTTCTCTAAATAGAAATGATATTAAAGATAGAAGATATAGAGATGGAAGCTCATATTGGTGTACCTATAGAAGATATGCAAATCAGGCAAGAATAAAAACGTATTCACTATTTTATGTATGAAAACAAGGAATATAAAGAAGTAGACATTTCAAAACACTTCTTCATTTAATAAAGCTAGAGTGATATGCTTTTAGTTACAAGAAAAAACCCTCAAGGAAAATTCATATCCTGTATATACTTAGAAAGAGCCCAAACATGGAGAGAAGCACAGAGAAAAGGGGCTCAAGAGCATGGTTTTTTCACAGAATGAAGACATACCTGTTACAATGGAATAAAAATTGTGTAAAACCTGCAAGGATCTTTAGCAAAATCTCCATGAAACCTGCAAACCCTAATCCACCTTGGTAGCACAAAATAGTGCAAATAAAAAAGAGCAAAATGAAATGGGTCGCGGGGTCATGTTAGGGTTTTTTTTCCCTAGATCCATCTATCAAGGCTTTTGCCTTTATTTTTAAATTTAAATTTATTTTTTGACTAATACCCTCTGGGATAAGTTGTATGTATATTGCTTTATTTTTGCATTCACTTTACAAATGAAAAAATATTTATTAAGTATTGGTTATAAACCACTTAATAAATACTATCCCTAATGCAAAAATGAACACATGCACCTTTGAGGAGTTATATATTTTTTATTTTCATAATTTCAATGTAAGATATTTTCCAAAGGTGATGCCATTATAAGTCTCTTTATTTAAATATCCCTTATGATGCAAATAAATTAGGATATAATTATGAGTCAAAGGATGAGTTAAGTGGAGTAACTAGAGATCAGAAGTGATTACATGCATTATGGAGGCATTTGAGGGGGATTTTGGTGACCTTTATAGAAGTTTGACATCAGTTAAGGGACCTATAGATTAGGGGTTAGATTCGAGATACAGAAACCTACAACAACATAGGTAGACCACCACAAAGCCTAAATGTCGCAATAAATCTCTAATCAAGAGAGAAAACATATACTAATGGAAATGCATACATAATATAAAATAATAAAATCAATTCAAACAATAAAGATATGAAAACCATATTTATCTCCCTTTTTCTTCTCCTTCTTAATGTAAATTGTGGACTCTAAGCTTGTGCTCACTTGGACAACATAAGAATTCAAAGTGTGTAGTTATGAATTATGAGATTTAGCTCTCATTATATAGGCAATTTGGATTTCAATCAAGATTCTTTAATTGAGGAGATGACTGAAATAGATTGAAGATTCAACTAGATTTGATTGAAAAGTAAAGTGAATAGATTGACTTGTCAAGTGAATAGATTGGGCAGATGACTAAATAGATTGTTTAGTCAACCGAATAGATTGGACAGTGGATTGAATTGATTAAGAGATGACTAAATTGATTGATTAGTCAACAAATTATTAGATTGAACAGAGCACTAATTAGATTGACCAGAGAACTAGATAGATTGACTAGTAAGAAAAGGTGATTGAATAGTCAGACTGAGACTTAGTGTTAGAACTAGAAAAATAATTATAATTAGATAAATTAGAAAATTCATTTAATTTCACATGTGGATAATAAATTAATAATATTTATTTATTTATGAGAGGAATAAAATAGGAAATTAAATAAATTATTATTTGTTTAATTTTAGGAGAACGGTTAATTGATTAAAATTAATATATAATAATGACAATGACGAAGCTATTAATTAAATAATATGATTACTTAATTAATTATGAAGATAAGAGATTAACCAAATAATAATAATTATTTAATTAATTAATAGAAGAATAATAGTTAGATGCTAATAAAAAAAGTTAGATGCTAATAATTAAATAATTAATTAAGTATCCAACTATGGAAATTAGAGGGAAATGTCGAATTAGAAATTTAAATATAGAAGAATGACACTAATTAACTAAATAATAAAGATTATTTAATCAATTGAGACGAAAGTTAGTAAAATTGTTGCGCACAAGAAACAAATCAATTTTAAGTGTCTGCATTTTGCTCCTCTTTAAGACAATATATTTTTAGGTGTTGTTTCAAAGAATAATTGATAAAAAAACATGCCTCCATATGCCCCAGTAGAAATAAGGTGAAAATAGGGTAGTATATGCACCCTCCAGAGATTGTTTGTGCAAGAACGACATGAATAATATCTTGAAAGAAGATGATGCATGTTAGAGGAAATGATGAAAGAGAAGAATAGTTAGTAAGAAGTGAAGAATGCTAGTAGGTTATGATGACTATTTTATTAACATTGGACATAGAGATTGTTGACAAGAATCATGTTTGGTTTTAGGAAGGACCCATCATGTTTAAGACTAGCGACATCGCCTGGTTTTAGCGAATACATACCCTATATAAGACAAGAGAAAATGTTTGGTTTTAGGAAATACATATCCTGCATAAGACAAATAATGGTTTATTGATTAACTGACTAATAGAATGATTTGAAAAATGTGACAAATTGATTTTACCATTTTGATAGATTGACTGATTGATAGAATGATTTGACAAATTTGACAAATTGATTTGACCATTTTGACAAATCGACGAATTGATTGATTGATAGAATGTTAGGACCGACTGGTAAAATTGTTAGTATTGAGAGATAGGAAGAAAATTACATTACCTAGATCAAATAATATGATGATGAACCCTAATTGAAATCCATAATTCATTAATACCACATTGTATTCCAACTTTTTGAGCAATTATTTTTCATTATTGAGCCACTTTTATAATAAAAAAAATGGGTGTTTTCCCACAAAGATATGAAAGATTAAGGTAGGATTGTCCCTTGCATTTTGACAAGCACTCTGAACAGACAAGTAATGTGGGCCAATCCATCTAAGGTGTGGGCATTAAGGATTAATGTATGTGCATCGACAGTCATGAGCATCATTAGCCATTGCAATATTTGTTGCCATAGATACTTTGCTTATAGGTGAACATGCCTAATCACATATACCCAAAATACCCTTCTCAGACTTCATAAAACATCCCACAAATAGTAGACAAAAAAATAGAACCATAAACCATCCCGACTTCTCTCATCACTTGTGGATATCCCAGAGAAGCATAGGAACATGATTCAAGATAAATCAATAAAAAGATAAGACCCACTCAACCAAATGGTTCAACAACCATACTAATTTTCTTGCCAAAGATGAGTATTTCTTGATAGGACAATGTTTGATAGGATGCCTATTGTAGAAAAGACATATCCATTAAGGCATGATACCTGACAGGGCATCTATTCTGGGAAAGACATATCTGTAAAGGCACATTGTTCAATAGGTATGTTTAAAATTGACATGTAGTTGATCGGTTAGGTTTTAGACTAGCTTGATAGGTTTGTCTGTTGATGCATGATTTGTTAAGCTCGGTGTTTTTCCTGATGTAATGTTTATGGTTGTTCAAAGTGTTTATTGTTGCAAAAGGAATGTGTTTTTATTGACGATGGACATTTGGCAAAACTTAATTTATTGCAATATTTTTGTAATGTCCACTTTATGGGACATTTGGAAACTAATTAAATAATTAATTAAGTTGTCAAAATACATTGGTAGCTTAATTTAATTATTTAATAGAGCAATTAAAGTGACTTATTTCACCAGCTAGGATTATAAAATAAAAGTTGCTTACCTTTAAATTAAAATACAAAGAAATGGAAGACAAAGAGACAAGTTGTGGCAAGCCAAAAGTTTCCTGGATAATGTTATAAAATACATGGAGATGATTATTGAAGGCATGTTTAGATGATTTATTGAAGTTTGATTATATTGTTGATGCTTCAAAATTAACATAAATTTCTAGAGACAAACCTTCAGAAGTTTGAAGGTGTGGACGGAACCCCATTCCTTCTCATGGAGTCTTTGCAAACAACATGCACTATTGAGAAGATTGGTGATTTTTCCAAAGCTTGGATTGTACTGACTATAATAATAATTTTTGTATTTTTCGTATGGCTATAAATCTGAGAGAAAATTCATATTAAGAATTGTTACGAAAATATACGTAAATTATAAATGTTTATGCACCCAGCTTATATTATTCAATGAATATTTTGTGTGGAGCCTGTATGTGTGATTTAATTTCATACTTCATATATATTAATATATTTGTTCAAGACTATTTTTGGAGGGGAGATATTTGAAAATTCTAGGAATAAATATTTAAGTTATAGACTTGAATTAAAATTGTGGAATTAATGTAAGTGCCGATGATTTTAATAAATCAATTCCATAGTTTGTTTTAATAGATATTTGCCCTCAAAATATTGGAGTTTGTAATGTTTTTTTCGTGGACGAAAACCATCACACCCATGTGAAACCATACTATTTCATCTTCCATAGATCTTGAATCTATTCAGTAAGTGTTAATCGTACCTGGCTGGAGAATTTTGTGAAGTTATCATGATTGTAAAATGCTGCCAAGAAATATTACATAAACATTATAACGACACTGGTGACACTTTTCTTATTTCCAGTTAGGCCAAGGAATCGTGGTCTTCATCTCAAATTGTGATTTTTCTAGGTGTGGGAAACAATCTAGGTCTTTACATGAATGGAATTATTTGGTTGTCTATTGTTGGTATTTAAACCTCTGTAAGCTCAACGTATGCATATTTGTTGAAGGAAGAAATGTTAAATACCTTCATTCTGGAAACATGGTGACTATTTTCATAGCATCAACATCAGATGTTTATGCTTGGGTGATCTTCAAAGGCTTTAACATAATAATTCTTCTTTGGATTCATAGTGGTTCAAATTTGTGGAGTCTTCATTGCCTATTTGGGTGTATCACCATTACAATTTATATTTGGGTAGCTTACATGTATTCATAGACTAATTGTTCTTGATGAGCATAGACTCCTACTAGAAACATTATGGTGCATTATTTTATCGTTCCTTCTGGATAGAACATTCCATCACCAAGCTCTATATATAAGATGGTTGTAGGCCGACAGTAAGTCTTAACAATGGAGCGTTGTCCTCTTTTAGGTTAATTGGTACTCACCAGGAATTCCTCTATTGCTTCCAAAATCTGTATTTAGGTGCTGACTTGAAGAGTATTAGTAGTTGGTTGTATTTGATGCCATTTGATTATGAAAACAATGTCCAGAATTATTCTTGATATTTTATCTGTCATATATGTCCTTAACTCTTACATGTTGTATAAGTTTAAAAGGTCATTGCATAAATCTGTGAACGTAATATTTCACTGCAAACTGAAACCTTATGAATCTCTAAGTAATCTTCATATCAGTCATTTATCATTATCCAGAATTAGACTTCTGCCAACTATTTGATAAAATTTCCTAAAGGGAAAAAGTTAGTAATTTGGGGTGAACCTAATAAGGGACATTACATTTTTTATGTTTTTATGATTTTTTTCAAGATATTTTCAGATTTTTATTGTTTTTTATTGATTTTTAGGACATTTTAAATCATTGAATGAGGTGAAAGACACATGTCAGGATTTATTCTCAAACATGATTGTATTTATTTTCCTTAGTGTCTATCAAGGCATGGAACATTATGAATGGATGAATGAGTTGATGGGATGACAATGGATAGGTGAAAGATGGAGGTAGCTTATTATGGAGTCAGAGTTGATTTGGATGCAAGGAAAATGTTACAATGGGACAACATGTTTATCCAAGCTAAGGAACTAGAAATGTGGCTATGTAGGAAATGTCATGACACATTGAATTATATGGGGTCTATGGGAATGGACATGTCAAGAGGTTTTTGAAAATATGTTCTTCATTTTTATGTCCTTAATTATGATCAAGATCAAGAAATGGATATGGGATAGGCAATATGGAATATGATACTAGATGATAGAAGTCAGGGATGGACAAGATAAAGGGTGTGGATAAAGTGTAGCGAACATTATGCATGAATCCTTATAAAGATCTAAGTTGGAAACAAGAATATGGAGGTTTATAGGGTGATGGACATTGGAGGATGAGGGATCATGGAGGTTGTGATAGGTAGGATATTATGAATGAAACTTTTCCCCAAGTGTAGAGTGCAAGAGGGTAATGGATTACACATGACGCATGTTTTCCATGTTTTCATCATGGTACTTTCCCAAGGTGCCACAAGAAATGATTTTCACAATAGGACAAATTATTTCTCTTTATTCTTTTCTTTTCTTTTTTTTTTGACTTTTTGGACAATAATGGACACAAGAAATGACATGAAGGAATGCTTTAAGCATATTTTTATCTAGATAGTACTACTGAAGGATGTGTTATAATGGACCATGGCTATTGAAATTATGCTCAATGATGTTGATAAGGTGATGGAAAAAGGGGTATGAAATGGCTGATAAGATGGGCTAGGGAAACAATTTATGCATAGGATTGGATAAGGGGATGGAAGGATGGAAAGTAGGTGTTGGATAATGGATGGGGTGTTGGAAGATTTGTACGGGTGGATGGAAATTTTGGCAAGATTAATATTGGTACACACATCGAGGGGTGGTGGAGTGATGGAAGGAAAATGGATTTTAGATTTTGAGATTTAGATAAAGGAGTGGAGATAAATTTTGGGACACAAGGATCCAAAATGGATGGAGGAGGTGATGGAGTATTTTAGGTAGTGAATTTTGGGACATAGGGACCCAAAATAGATTTTTAAGATGAAAAATATTTATGTGGAGGAACGATGTGAGCCTTTGGAATAAGAAGCTTGGATGCCAATTTTGATTTTTCTGCAGGATGCAGTGCTTCTATGAGCAACTTGGAAATCCACATCGTCTTTGATTTTTCTTTCCTCTATGATTCTTTTGAAAGAATTGCTTCAATAAGAGACTTAGGAATCCACATGGTTTTTAATTTTTTGTTTTTCTTGATGGGCCTCGGTGGCCTTTTGGACTTTCTTTTTTCTTTTGGATCAATTTTTTTTTACATGTCTTTTAGATGGGACATGTTGATCCTTTCATGTATGTGGATTTTTGAACTTGTGGTTTTTATGCTTTGCATCCAAATTGCTTCCAAGAGAATTGGGGTTCATGGATAGATAGGGATGAGATGGAGGTTTATTCAAGGAGTTCATATTGATGGATAGTTGGAAGGTTCTCAAGGATGTGTGCCTTTCTGATCTTGATTTATGAAAGGGCAAGTGAATGATGGACAAGGGGTGATATGGATGGTTGATGGAGGAATATAAGGACCTAATATGAATGCAAGGGAAAAATACTTTGACTTTGGGATATAAGGACCTAAGATGGATGGAAGGGAGAAAGACTTTGAATTTTGGATATAAGGACCCAGAATGGATTTGGAGGATGGGGAATGTGTATGCTTGGGTTTATATGGAGGAATATGAGATTTAGGATGGATACCAACATATCTATGGTGAGCTATAATGCCAAGTCCCTGATATTACTGATTTTCTTTTATACCAAGGGGTTCTAATATACCTTGTTCATTGAGACCTAACCCCTTTCCTTGATAATGCATGTTCTGTCAAATATTCTTGGCAATGGGATACTGATTATTTTTGAAAAAAGATGTGAGTCCATTTTCAGGTGGAGGAGGCATGTAATAAATGATAGGATCATGAAATAGATCAGACCAAATAAAAGTGGATGAACCAAGTTGATATGTAGTAGGATCATTATTTTCTTGGATAGGGGTAATGGAATCTTGAGGGAGATATGGAAGATTATTACATGGAGATGGAAGGTTGATAGGATCTTGTGGTGGAAATGGATGATTATTACATGAAGGTGGACTAAGTTTGATAGGATCTTGTGGTGGACATGGAGGATTATGGCATGGAGGTGGAGGGTTTGTAGGATCTTATGGTGGACATGGAGGGATTCTTTGGTCTTGACATGGAATAGGATCATTGGATGGAGTATAAGGGACATCATGGTCTTGATTAGGAGGTGGATTATGAATAAGACTCAAAAGGATGTTTTTTTCTTGGGATTATGAATAAGACAATTGGATAAGGGGATCATCATGAGATTTTGGGAATATAGGATCTTGGTTAAATTTTGGATGTGATTGGACATTATTGGTATCTTGATCATTTTGACCAATTTCAGAACTTGTTTCTTTATATTTTAGATTACCCTATTGACATGTGGTATGTATTTGGATATGTATGGTGGATTATTGAAAGGACTCAATACTTGGGCATGATAGGAATGGACTCTAACTAGGACTCATTAAAGTAGGCTTTCTTAGAAATGGAGCATATGATGGTACTAGATATAAGATTTATAAATTGTAAAAGGGACTTATACCGAGGAATGGAGTAGCTTGGATTTGTACTGTGGATAGCCCTTGGGGATAAAATGGAAAGCTGCCATTATTGTATGCATTGTAGGATGTAGATGGCGTGGATGAAGAAATAGTGGCAGATTTGGAGGTCACTTGTAGGTTGTTGCTAGACATAGGTATATGATTTTGATCATATTTTGGGATAGTGTCTTGACATATGTCTATCTCCTCATTAGATGGATTATAAGGGAATTCCTTAATAGAAAAGTCACCTTGGTCAATGAGATCCTGGATGAGATTTTTCAATTTTGAGCACTTTGAATTTTTACGTCCTTTGGTCCTATGGTATTCACATAAGTAATTATCATTTCACCAGGATGGTTTAAAATATCCTAGTTCATAATGTATTACTTCTAGAAGTATAATGTCATTTTACTATACAAGCTTCTTTAAAGTTGTCTCAATAGGTTCCCCTAAGGGTGTATATCTTTGTTTTGATGTCAATGAAATTTTTTCCATAGGTTTGTTGTCTAGATGAACATGACAGTCTATTTGATATTTGTCCTTTTGAGATTGCGTGATTGGCATGTAAAAAAATGACACTTGGGGAATGCAATCTAGAATGAGTTCTATGCAAGATGATAATGACAACTAGGTTATGACTCTATATTTTTTGTATTTTTGGATTTTGGAAATGCAAATGTAATAAGGGAAATGAAAACTATATGAGACTTTTTTTTTTGATAATTTTGGGATGTAAATGTAGATTATGCAGTCTAAGTGTAAGAAAAAATATTTCTAAGGTGTAAACAAGGTAACCCAAAGACAAACTTTGAGAATTTTGAATGCAATGTTTCTAAGAAAGACCTGAGTGATTGCAGGAATTATCTTAACCTCAAATTAGAGACTAAATTGAAAAAATAACAGGGTGTCTATGACAAGACAATAGGATGAGACAACAATTGAATTTGAGGAGGTCAAGATGATTCTTAAGATCACTTTAGGAATACCCAAAGTAATGTGTTTTCTAGTTTCAAAATATGACCCTAAAGGTGTAATGTTTTACCTTAGGAAATGCAGCTATACTTTTGTATTTTTTTTGAATCTAGAATGAGAAAAATGTTATATACAAATAATATGATGACTATGCACGGTTTTAACTCCTAAATGATAAGAAATTCAAGGCTACAAACTAATATGTCGATCACAGAAACAAAACTTTTGGGTAGAGACAAATAGCAGGTTTTGGATCCTAATCTCATACTGATTTTGTTTTTCAATTTTACCAGTCACTTGTGTTGAATGGATACAATGATTGTGTTGTAGAACTCTGATAACTATGTATCGAGGTTACAGTGACTGCGTAGAAGAGCAGTCACAGTTGTGACAAATGATCAATACCTGCTTCTAATGAATAGCACAGTTGTGTCACATAAATGTGTAGATTTCATCGAATAAATTTCACTTGCATATAATTTCTCTGTTGATTGAATAGATTTGTATGAGATATTGTTTTGGACAATTTTTTATGATTTCAAACACAACAATCACACATGCAAAGTATGTGTATACTAGGAAAAGTATATTCTCAAAACATTACATTTATCTACTCAATTTGATCAAAGATAAAGATATAACATGCTAAATATCAAATTGAAAGGATTAAAATCATTCCATGTCTCTCTAACTATGAAGACTAAGGATTCTCTCAGATCTTAAGAAATTCTAAAGTGACAATCCTAGAATGAGAATTTGATATATGATGAAGATTAAGCTATATGATAAGCAAATTAAGCTACAAACATGATGCATTATGATGCGAAATGAATCTAATTATGCTATTGAATTTGAATTTCTTTAAACAATGGATGCACATTTAACTATAATGACAATACAAATGATCTTAGATGTAAAGTGGTGATTTGTATTAAGAAATTCATTCTATTTATAGGATTTCGCCAAGGGTAGAAGGTAGAGTGAGTTAACCATGATTAGATGAGAAAGGTTGAGTTGGGTTTCAAATATGGGGACAAGATGACAAAATGGGTGGTGAGGATAACAAAGGCTAAATGAGTGGCTAAGAGAGAAAAGATTAGAGTGATCCATGTGCTTTCAATCCTATCTTCTCATTAGCTAATTGATTTTTTGTCCCCTTTGTTGAAATTAGGAATTAATTAATTCAAATAATTAATTAAATTAGCCATGTAGGGGAATTAGATGGGTTGGATTTGATTTATATTTAATTGAACTATATAACTAATTGATTAAATCAATTACATAGTTTAATTAACCCATTTTTGGCTTCTATTTAATTAATTAATGGATTTGTTAATTAATCCATGATGTTGACTTAGTTAGACCACTTTACTTTGGTTGACCAATTTAGGGTGTCTACAAATGCCCCTCTTTGAATCAATATGTGAAGCATGCTGGTTCAAAGAATTACTGATGTTTGATTCACTAATGCTTGATCTGAGCTTGATGACCGATTCTTTGATTTAACTGACTTTGCTGAAGAAACACCTGATATGATGCCCTGATGATGATTTCAAATTTTTTACGTCTTATGCCCTTGATTTGAAAATTTAACTGATTCGCTTGATTTCGTGTTCTGATGATATCCCGCCCCCTCAGGAAAAGAATCAAACTGGTTTTAAATGATTTGATTGATTTGTGTGATTTTGAATTAGATTAAGATTTTGATTTGTTTCTCGATAAAAACCAATTTGGAATATGCCCTGGTTGAATTAGATCATTGATGTGTCTTGAAGACTAGATTGTCTTCCCTTTTGATGAATGAATCAACATTTTTCGATGTGGATTTTGATGTCATATGATAGGATATGATGCTTTGACCTCACAATCTATAAGATCAAAAATAGATGTGCTCCCTAAGATTGATAGAAACCTCAGTTGAGAAGATAGGATGGATGATGTTTGATGTTTGACTGATTAAGATGATCAATAAATGATTGACTGATTGATGTTTGATTTGATAGGCTTACTTGGATGTCTTGATGATGCTCCAGATAGGTTGATAATATTTTCATATCGCTTGATGTCAGTAAAAATTACTTGGTTGATGTTGTATTTGATATTAGTCTGATAAGATAGGCAGGTTGGTGGATTGATTTTCCTTCCTCAAGATCTAGAGTTAGGAAATTTGATGCGCTCTAGATGAGCAAAGATATGATAGGATAAATGATTGATTCTATATGATAAATTGGATAATTTGATGGATTGGTATTTGATTTGATTGCAAAACAGGTTTCTTCTGGAACACTGCTAGTGCGAGGCTTATAACTATGGCCATTTGATATGATTCGGGTGCAGATATAGGTACATGATATGAATAGAGTTATATTGCCCCTAGTTGATCAATGTGATTGAATATTGATGATGTATCTTTTTATTGATTCAATTTTTTGATGATCTACTCTTAATGGACATTTGATTATGTATGTTTTCATCCATTTGATGATGTATCTTTGATACCAGACTTTGATAATATAACCATGATTAAATTTTCACCCCGTTTGGTAAATCCCATAACAACTATGATGCACAATTAATCTAGAATGAATGCAAAATGCAAAATACAACTATGATTGTCACTTATCACTAGATTGCTATTTTTGGTTTCTATTTTCATCATAGAGATTTTGTGGATTACTATCTAGTAAAACCACAATTGGTTAGATTCAACCATGATGATATGAATACCCTCCTCCTTTGGGTTTCAACAATGATGTTGGTACAACTCTCATTGGTTAGATTTGCAAACCATGGGAGTATGAATACTACTTTCATAAGATTCAATATTGCAAGTGGATTTTGACATTAAGATATGGAAGATCTATATAGCCAAGGTATATTTTTGCGTAAACAGGAAGAGATTTGATTCCTTCCATATGAAAATATCCTCAATGATTCTTTGATGATCATGTCATTAGACAAGTTTACATACTTCTATGAATCAGTCTTACAAGAAGACACACATAAATCAAGAAAATAGCATGCCTCCATCATTGTTTATCTAGTCAAAGACATCATTGATTTTCTAAAAAGACATGATTAAAAAAAATCAAGTAACACCCTAAAATAACGTTACTTTTGTTTGTAGATCCATATTTCAAAAGAACTTCATCCATTTTGATCTTTATTCAAGTTTTTTTATCCTAATTAAGACTTGATCATATTTGGTTGTTATAGATTGGTGTGATGTTGAATATCGATCAAATTGGAATGTTTGAAATTTGATATGAATCAAAGGGTTCAAGTGTCATGATTTTGGTTTGATGCAACAATTTGTGTCAATTGGGTTTGCCTTGATGAACTCACTAATTTTGGATTATGCCACCAGTTGAATGTAACAAAGATTTTGGGCTTAGGAAAATTTCAAAACCATGACAAAAGCTTGGTATATGCAAATGCAACTCTGAGAGTTTATAAAAGATTTTCGGATTTTTTATTTTTTAAGAATTTTTAATTTTTTTTGAATTTCAAAGATTTTTTTATTTTTTTGGATTTTTGGAATTTTTCTATATTTTTTTTAAATTTTAAAGATTTTTTATTTTTTAAATTTTTTAAAGATTTTGGATTTTTTTTGGATTTTTAAAACTTTTAATATGTTTTTTGACTTTTTTTCAGGAACATTTTTCACTTTTTAGATTTTTAGAAATCACTCATTCTCAAGCAAGATCATATTCGTTTGCCCCCAATGTCTAGAAAAGTGTAGGACATGACAGACGGATTTGCAAGCTGATGGATCAGAAATGAATAGGCCATGATGGATAAAGAGAGTGAATGTGACCTGTAGGACCACATCCTCAAGATTACCCAAGCTAGGAGAAAAATAATATCACAATTTAGGCCAATGATGTGGTGTTGGATAGCATATGGGATAATGACCTAGTGTCATGCAGGCATGTGGTCCAAAAGAGTGGACATGTCAAGAGGCTTTAGAGAATATGTTTCACATTTTATTTTCTTCATTGTGATAAAGATCAAAGGGTCAATTTAGATATGGAATGGATAGAATCACACAATCAAGATAAAGGGGTGATGGAGACTATGAGTAGATGGTTTGGTATTATGGCAAGGTTGCTTAGAAATAATGAAGTTGGATTTGGGATAATCAAGATCATGATAGGGTAGGATGGATGCAACAAGAAAATAGGATGATGGAAAGGACAAAAAATGTCAAGATACCTAATGGTCATGGATATGTTCAACCTTGTCAAGATGAAAGATGAAAGAAGGAAATATGATAGGATAAATGGTAGATAATAGACGAAACTTGCCCCCAAGTGTACAATGCAAGAGGGAGGAATTATGCATGACACATGTTTGCTAGTTTTTCATCATGGTACTTTCCCAAGGTGCCATAAGAAGTAATTTTCCCCATAGGACGTATTTATTTCTCTTCAGTTTTGATTTTTTTCTCTTTTCAATTTTTTTGCCTCTTTTTTTTTTCAATATTTCCCCAGCATCTTGATCTTTGGATGATTCTCTTTTGAAGGATATGCTATAATGGCTCATGACTATTTTAAGTATGCCAAAAGATGCTGATAAGGTGATGGAAAGGAGAATGATATGGAGGATAAGGCAGATGGTGGCTAAGGATTCATGCGATTGGATAAGGGGGATAAAAGAATGGAAAGTAGGTGTTGGGTAATGGATGGGATATTGGAAGGTTTGTGTAGGGATAGATGGAAATGGTGGAAAGATAAACTTTGGTACACACCTCGAAGGGTGATGGAATGATGGAGGAGAAATGGATGAAGGAGGCGAGGATGTATCTAAGGTAGTGTATTTTGGGACATAGGAACCCAAAATAGACTTGGAAAGAGGAAAATGTTTGGAAGGAGATGGAGTGAAAGCCTTTGGAACCTTTAATGTCAACTTTGGTTTTTCTTTTGTATGCAAATCCTCCAAAAGTGACTTGGGAATCCACATAACTGTTGATTTTTATTTCTTTTGTGATTCTTTGGAATGTATTTATTCAATGAGGGAATTAGGAACCCACATTTTATTTTTCTTTTTTTTTCCTTTTTCTTGATGGTTCTTAGGGGTCTCTTTGATATTTCCTATTGCTTAATGGACATTTTTGGTCTCTTTGATATTTCCTTTTTCTTGATGGACCTTTGTGGTCTCTTTGATATTTCCTCTTGCTTTGTATTCACATGTCGATTAGATTGGACATGTTGATCTTTATACACATGTGGATCCTTGGATTTATGACTTTTGTGTTGCACATCCAAATTGTTTCTTAAGGATTTTGGGAATTATGGAAGGATAGGAATGATATAGAGGTTTCATATGAATAGGTGCTTGGAAATTACTCAAGTATGTGTTCCTTCGTTGATCTTGATATGTGATAGGGTAAGTGGATGGCCAACTAGGAATGGTAGGCATGGTTGATGGACGGATATATGGACCCAATATGGATGGAAGAGATGAAGCCTTTAACTTTTGGATATAGGGACCAAGAATGGATTTGGAGGAAGAATACTTTAACTTTGGGATATAGTGACCAAGAATGGATTTTGAGGATGGGGAAGGTGGATGGTTGTGTTTGAATGGTGGGATATAAGGCATGAAAGAGATATCAACATGTTTAGAGTGAGCTACATTGGCATAGACATCATCTTTCAGATTTATCTTTATCTCAACGGGCTCATTGGTAGGTTTGATAGGAACAACTTTTATTGGATTTCAACAATGATGTTGGTACAACTCTCACTGGTTAGATTTGCAAACAATGGGAGTATGAATACTACTTTAATCAGATTCAATATTGCAAGTGGATTTTGACATTAAGATATGGAAGATCTATATAACCAAGGTATCTGTTTGCGTAAACAGAAAAATATTTGATTCCTTCCATATGCAAATGTCTTCAATGATTCTTTGATGATCATGTCATTAGATGAGTTTGGATACTTCTAAGAATCACTCTTACAAGAAGACACAACTAAATCAAGAAAATAACATGCCTACATCATTGTTTATCTAGTCAAAGACATCATTGATTTTCTAAAAAGACATGATTCAAAAAAATCAAGTAACACCCTGAAATAACATTGCTTTTGCTTGTAGATCCATATTTTAGAAGAACTTCATCTTGTGTGTATTTTGTGTACCTGCAAGCTACAACACAACACTTCAATATGTCATTACATTAGTGAGAAAACATGAAATATGAGAGTAAAAGCACATAGAAATCACTAAAACCGACATATTTCTCCCTATCTAAGAAGTGTATGATAAATTCTATAATTTGCCCTCAGATTATGCATAAATCAGTGACACATTCATGCTTAGAATGGAAGATTTAGAGAGAATGCAAGCTAAATGACAAAGAAAATTTCTTTTTAAGGCTCCAAATGAAATATTATTAAATTCTAAGAATGTTGAGCTAAAATGCATTTAGAAATTAGGACAGCATAGGTTTGCAATGAAATTCTAAAATTAGGGGCCCATTGAGCTCAAAATGCATTCCTTTTATAGAAGAATTTGAGGAATGAGAGGTCAAGATTGAATTTTGAAGAGAGGTGGAGATTTAATCCTTGGTGATCCATGTGAGTGATCCAAGTGATTTAACTCTCATTGGCCAATGGATTGACTTTTCCATTTTGCAAGTGAGGAGTTGTAATTAGGAGATTTATTTAATTCCTTTTTATTATTTACTTTAGCCAAGTACTTGATTGTTTTGATTTGATTTAATTGGCTAAGGCAATTAATGTGAGTTAGTGATGAGATCACTTTGATTTTAGAAATTTAAATTGATTTTAATGAATTATGCCAATTAATTAAAGAATTATCTTGAAATAATTAGGGGTATGATCACACATAGGGAAAATAGAGTCTCTGGTTAGAGTAGACCAAATTAGGGTGGTTACATTTGCCCCTCTTTGAATTGATGTGTGAGCAGTGCATTGATTTAAAGAATACCTGATGTCGACTTCAGAAAGTTTGAGAATTACTCCCTTGATTGAACAAAATGTTTCATGAGATTAGTCTCACACTTTATTGCACTAAGACTGATAGTATCGACTTTGAACTTGATCGAACAAAGGTCGAGTAACAAAGATCTAAAGATACCAATTCTGAACTTGATCAAATGAGAATTGATAATACTAACTCTGAACTTGATCGAATGAAGGTCAATACGAAGCTGCTAGGAGATCTAAGGTATCAATTCTAAACTTGATCAAACAAGAATTGATAATATTAACTCCAAAATTGATCGAATGAAGGTCAATACGAAGCTGCCAGGAGTTTGGTGAAGATCTGAGTGATTATTGGTGCATATATCCGGCTTGTTTAGCCTTGAAGCCTTCTATCCAATAGTCCCGACTTGATCCAAGGAAACTGTCATGCTCCTAGTCTTCTGATGATGAAGTTATATTTTTTCTTTTTGAGCAAGAATTTGATTGAATTTAAGTGTGATCATGCCCCCTCGGTAACAAAATTGAAGGAAAAAGAATAAAATCCCTCTGTAAAATGATGTATCACTTGAAACAGAGTGATTGGATCAAGAAAGAATCAATTAGAAGAGGTGATGAAGCGAAAGTGTGTTAAGAGAAAACATAATTTTACCAAGGCGACTACCCAAAAATAGAGAAGTTGAGTTTGATAAAATGATGTGCGACCAAGATTTTGATGAATAATGTGTGATTTGGTGATATAGAACCTGGAAAATTGATTGCGTAAATCCTGTGAATCATTTTATGAACATATAGAGCAATTATGCATTTTTAGGAACTGTCAAAATTTTTTTTTTACTGTGTTGTTACAAACATTGTGTGCACGCTTGATTTCATTCCTGATTGATTTGAGAATAACAAAATTGAATTTCAGATTGAGTCGTACTCTGCTATAGCGATTGCATCTACACGGAGGTACTTTGTAGATTTGACTATAGTTCATAGATATCTAACATGGGATTACATGTGCGATCACTATGATCATTTACATGTGTATCTTACTGGTTTGATTGGAGGTATCCTTATGCCTGATAGAGGACATCATGGATTTATGTGCGGCTGGGTTGAGACCTTAGAGAAGATGATCATCTCATTGCGCAGATTTGGCTGGGGTAGTTGTATATTATACCACATGTACAAAGAGTTACATGAGATTTTTTATGAGTACTCTCGTAGTATGACATTAGGGATTCTGATATTATAGATCTGGGCCTGGGAGTTCATCCCAGTTACATGGCCGATAGTAGATAGACAGAGAGCACCGAAGCATCTGTATGTGTATATGTATTCAAGATTCATCTAGAAGCCCCATCTGGGTAAGCTGGAGTACTGGCACCATGTTCTAGATGACATCACAGTGGTCATATGGAGGCCATACTGGGATTGTGAGGAGTGAACCTCAGATAGGCGGTAGATGCCTTACTTTTTTTAGAGTAAATATTTGATCGGTCGGACCCGATACATTGTTGAGCGGTTTCTTGTTACTCATGTGCTGAGGAAGTATGGCCGTATACAGGGAAGGTCATAGGATTTGATGACGTATGCATGAATCCGTGATGAGGAGCCACATTGGGGAGATCGATTAGTATATGAGACTGCATAGCTGGAGATCAGTCAGATGGTTGTAGTCACATGGGATTAGCTTGCTGATGTTGCAAATGCTAGGTGTATAGATGGCTATCTTTCTCATTTATTATAGTATCCCTTTTCTTGGTTTACATCACCAGATGAGGTATCACCTCGCATAGAGGATGACCTAGATTATGATCCTACAAATGATAGACTTGTGAGAGGCAGAGGTGGAGCACAGAGAGATGGGAGAGGTGGGGGTGGGAGAGATGGTGGCAGAGATGGTAGATGTCCTCCTCCGAATAGAGGTCATGTACATGGTTGAGATGATGGAGATGATAGGGGTGGTGGTGGAGTGGGTGGCAGCGGAGAGGGCACCAGTGGCAGACGGACTCGGTTTAGGTTCGTGCCTCCATGGATAGATCAAGGTCCTTTACTGGCTAGAGAGAAGTTGCAAAAGCGACAATAGTAGAGGCCATCAGGACAAGTGCCGAGTGGAGGAGGTGGACCTCCTAGAAAGGATACTCCCAGAGATACAGGCAGGGATTCTGGCAGAGATGAAGATTCCTTATCACAATGTCAGAGAGAGCGCGAGTAGCTCAAAGCTCAGATTACTACTTTGGATACTTTGTTGGCTGACAAAGATAGACAGTTAGATGTTATGAGATCTGAGAGAGATGTCCATGCTCACACAAATACTCATCGGGGCCACAAAGATGCATACTATTTTTCTTTATATTGTACGACAGTTCCATAGGCATAGAGAGATTTATTGTATTCCAGAGTGGTACATCAGTCAGAGGGAGCGATGCCTCTACCAACTCATCATGCTAGAGCTGATGCACCACCTCCTCCTCCTCCAGATCAGGGAGAGGGTGGTAGTCAGACCTAATTTTGTATGTATGATATTTGAGATATTTTGTATATTTGATCTTGTTGTGATCATCCATTGTACTGTAGACATTTGATACTTGTATCTATTCATCATGATCTCACTAATACTCTTTTTTGTAGACAATTCCACATTTTTTTATATCTAAGTATACACTGATACATATATCTGCGATAGCTGTTTCTGATTCTGATATGTTCATTGGTTCTCTTTCTTGATAGATGTTTAGATTGATGCACATGTGATTATGTACTTGGTCTTTTGATGATATAGAATAGATTCTTATGATGACATCATTTATTCTCTTTGATTTATTATTTATATATAAATGTGTTCAGATGATTCTAGACGAATATGCAGATGTATGTTTTTGAGATTTTCTTTATGCAAATATATGTATGGATGCACTTAGGGTGTAAAAATAAATGTGATGGATATGCAATGATATTAATATTAGTAATATAGATTAAGTAGTTTAGACTCAGATTTTTGATGAACCGGGAAATCATTTTGAGCTCAACCCTTATGTTGTTCTAAAAATGCATCATGCAATCTTAAATGCATCTACATGAAGACTCTTAGGAGTGTCACTGATTTGTATGTATTGTAGCATTTTTATCATCATTGGGCATTGTTGTAATGGACATCAACTGATAATACAACTATTACTAATACCCATAAGGTATCATGAAAGTATGAATACTATGTTTATTGGATGCAATGTAAAAAATAAACCTAAGCATCAAGCGATAGAGGCCATGATGACTTGTCAATTATCTCCTTTTGCTGTAAGAATCATCTTCTATTCACGTGTAATGTAAGATATGCAACCCGTAATGACCTTCAATATTCATATCATTGGGTACATAATGTGTCATACACCTTACTTAGAAGTTTATTAGAAACATACAAGGAAATTGGTTCAACCTCACCGTAGTTTACACATAAAAAGGATCAAGATATATGTGGCTATCCACTCATGTTGGAAGCTCTTACCACAAACATCCAATTTAAGTGAAATGTATAGGATCATTGAAACAATCACCATACACAGAAAACCAAGAAAATATTATGCCCCTATCCTTGCAACTCTTTGTCTTTGGATAGACGTCATGGAGTAACTTGGAAGACATAATAATCAACAATTAATAATCAATCAAAGAAAATTCATAACTGCTTAAATGACCCTAGTTTGAAACATCATTAGAAGATAAAAGAGTCATAATCAAACCAAGATCATTATATATGTGTTTAAGTAGTATTGAGAAATACTGTTGATTCATTATTCAAGCACAGTAGAGATAGAAATCACCAATCACAACTTGGAATCACATAATATGTTTTTATGTCTGAGTATGTGAGATAAACAATATCAATAATTGGAATCCAATGTAGTGTTTAGGAACACTGTGTAATTAAAGTGTTAAGAAACACTAGTATGATTAAAGTGTTGAGAAATACTAGTATGATGTATGCTACAGGTAGGTGGTGTTTAAGAAACACCCTTGTTTGTGATAGTGACAGTTTGATGCAAGTGTTAAGAAATAATATTTGTAGAGGCAAACCATCTTAGACAGGAACCTAGGAAAACCTTGTAGACGTAGACCGAACATGCTAGCAAAAATGCCCCCTAGTGCAGAATGACTATTCCTAAGACACAAATGCAGACAAATCCTAGGAAAGGATATGACATTTGTAAGGAATTCAGAGTCAACCAATAGCACTGGTGTGATCATAAAGGTTTAGTGTCAGCAGCACATCAATAGATGGAGCACAGAGTACAAGTGATGCATGTTTTCTAGGTTTTCACCACTTGACAAAGATTTTTATTTTTGCTACCAAGACGCCTGTTTGCCAGGTTTTCGCCAAGGCACTTTTATCTTTTTGAAATTTTTTGTTCTTTCTTTTTTTTTTGTTAGTATCAAGGCGCCTATTTGCCAGGTTTTCACCAAGGATACCATTTTTTCAAGACTTTTTCCACAATTTTTGGATTTCTTCAGGATCAATTTTTAGATTTTTTTGGTATTTTCTGAGAACTATTTCCACTGCATGACTCTGTCAGCCGGATATCAAGTGTAGAACCACTTCAAGTGTAGAGTATTGATGGGATCAGGAAGAACATTTCCCTCAAGTGTATCTAATTGATAAGCTCTAGACCCAAAATTTGCAGTAATAATATAAGGTCCCATTCAGTTGGGTTCAAACATGCCCTTTTGTTCTCTATTTGGCTGATTTTTAGGATTCTCTCTTAAAACGAGATCCCCCACTTGAAATTGTTGTGGTTTCACTTTCTTGTTGTACCCTTTTGACATTATTTTTTGGTACAATTTGAGATGATCAAATGCTTGTTGTATGCACTCATCTAGTAGTTCTAGTGCATCAACCCTATCAATGCGGTATTGTTCATCTGTAACAAGACCTTGGAGAGATACTCACAAATATGGAATTCCTACTTCAATGGGTAGCACTAATTTTGTGCCATAGAATAGAGAAAATGGCATGGCTCTTGCTGGTGTTTGGATACTTGTTCTATGGGCCCATAGTGTCAGATTTAGTTGCAAATGCTAGTTCCTGCCAGACTTACTCATAGTTCTATGTAATATTTTTATAATGTTCTTGTTTGAAGCCTCAACTTTTCCATTACCTTGAGGATAATAGATTGAAGAACAATGATGAGTGATATGATATTGTGTACAAAGGTCCTCGATATCTTGGTTTTTGAATTGACCCCCATTGTCTATCACAATAGAAGAGGGTATCCCATACCTACAAATGATGTAGTTCAAGATGAACATAGAAACCACTTTGCCAGTGGCTTTGATCAGTGGCACGACCTCAACCCACTTAGTGAAATACTTAATGGGTGTAATGATGTACTTGTGTCCACTTGAAGAATTACGATAAATCTGTCCAACAAGATCAAAGGCCCATTGCTGAAATGACCAATGTATTTTCAAAGGTATGAGTTCTATGGCTCAAGCATGGATAAGGTTTCCATGTGTTTGACATTTGTAACATGTTTTATAAAATTGCACATCTTTTTCCATTGTGGGACAATAGTAGACAACTCATAATAGTTTTTTAGCTAATGAAAATCCATGAGTGTAATCTACATACACCTTCGTGAACCTCTTTTAATGCATGGTCAGACTCTTCTTGTTCTAAACACCTAAGAAGCATTCCATCAAGACCTCATCTATATAAGTTAGTAGTGATGAGGACATAACGTGATGCTGTCCTAATTAAAGCTTATTTTTCATTCCTTGATAAGCCATTAGGTAAGGTTTGATCGGTAAGGTAGGCAATTATTTTAGCATATCAAGATGGGTTTTGGGAATTTAAGTCATAGATTACTTGGGATTTAGGTGTATCAAAAGCTAGAAAGGATAATTCTTCCACTAAGAAGTCATAGCTGAATTGGAATGTGATGAAGACAAAGTAATTTTTCAAATCTTCTACCAGTTGTTTGTAAGGCATTAGTTTCTCATCTTTTGTCTAATAATATCCATTTACTTGGTTGATAATGAGTTGAGAGTCACCATATACGTGTAACTCTATGATTTTCCATTCTATAGCAAGCTTGAGTCCGTTCACCAATGCTTCATATTCTTAGATGTTATTCGTGCATGGAAACATTAGTTTGTATGATTTAGGTATTTTTTAGCCTTGAGGAGTGATAAATAGTACCCCTACTTCAGATCCTTGCTGTGTGAAAGAATCATCAAAATACATCTTCCAGGGATATTCAGTTAAGTGCATGATTGTCTCATCAGGGAATTCTATAATCAAAGGTGCATCATCTTGCAATGGCAAATCAACTAGTTGATATGCTAGGACTTGTCCTTTGATAGCTCTTCTATCCACATACTCGATATCAAATTCACTTAGAATCAAGAACCATTTTTATAGTCTTCCTATTAATGTTGTTTTACTCAAAAGGTATTTGAGAGGATCAATTTTTGCAATGAGTTTCACAGTATGGGACAACTTGTAGTGTCTCAACTTCTGGGATGCAAAAAAAAATGCCAAGCAAGATTTTTCAATGATATTGTAATTGAGTTCATAAGACACCAAGGTCCTACTAATGTAATAGATCACCCTTTCCTTTTTCATTTTCATCCTCCTATGCTAGCAATACTTCAAGCGATGTAGTCATAGCTGAGATATAGAGTAGTAATGGTTTTCCATGAATAGGCACCATAAGAATGGGAGGAGTAGCCAAGTAATATTTTAATTCTTTGAAATTGTTCTCACAATGCTCGTCCCATTTGAAAGCAACACCTAAGGTGGTGCTCTATCTGCTACTTGGGACATAAATCTTCTGATGAACTAAAGTCTTCCTTGAAGTGTCCTCATTTGACTGATATTACGAGGAGGTGACATTTCCATTATAGCTTTTACCTTTTTGGGGTCCACCTCAATTCCTTTAGCTAATACAATAAACCCTAAGAGTTTCCCTGATTGGACTCCAAATGCACATTTCTTTGGATTAAGTCTTAGTTGAAATTTCTCCATGCGATCTAGTATCTTCCTCAAGTTTTCAATGTGAGTTGTTCTTATTTTTGACTTGGCCAAGGTATCGTCCACATAGTCCTCAATGTTTTTATGTATCATGCCGTGGAATATTGTTGTCATAGCTTGTTGATACGTAGCTTTAGCATTCTTTCACCCAAATGGCATGAGGTTCCAACAAAATGTTCCCCATGCGCATGTAAATGTTGTCTTTTCTTGGTCCTTAGGAGAAATCTTTATTTGGTTATAACCTAAAAATCCATCCATGAGTGAATACATTTGATAGCCTGCTATGAGATCTATAATCATATCAATATTCAAAAATGGGAAATCATGTTTAGGGTAAGATTTGTTTAAGTACCTAAAGTCTGTGCAAATCCTGATAGACTTATATTTTTTGGAAACTGGTACCACATTGGAGATCCATCCTGCATAAGAGATGAATCTTATAAATCTAGCTTTTAATAGTTTTTCTAGCTATTCTTTGACCAATAATGTCATATGTGGGTGCATCTTCCTTAGTTTTTGTTTGACGGGTTTGTTTCCAGGAGCAATAGATAAGTGATGCATTATCAATTCAGGATCTAGCCCAGGCATATCAGTATAAGACCATGCAAAGTTTATCTTCTTCTCTTTGAGGAATTCAATTAACTTTATCTTTTCTTCTTCTGATAAGGATTGTGCCAGGAAAACAAATTGAAGAGCTTTTTTTGTTCCCAAGTTAACTGGTTGTGTGAGTTCTATCAGAACTGAAGATCTTGCTTGAAAGTGCTCAGGGAGGATATCCAGAATCCCATCTTTTGGCGCCTCTAAGAGGTTATCTCCATTAGATACATCTTTTAGTTTTACTATTTTATAATCTGAGACTGCCACAATGTGGTTTTCACCATCAGTTCTTTGTTTCTTTTTATTTTTCAATTTGTGACTAAGAAACTTGATATCCTCCTTTGACATTTTCATGCTCCTTGCATTGGTGGAAGAAGGATAGAGTTCACAAGCATTTAGGTAACATGCCAAAGTATAGTCATTGGAAAATTTTATGATAGGATTAGGGTCTGAATTGGTTTGATCAATCATGTCAGGGTTTATCAATGATAATGATTCAGAGTTTTGTAAGGACAACATTGTGTCAGCGTCAAGACTATTAACTGACAAGACATGTTTTGTTAAGTTAGCTTCTATAGCGTTTAGATCATTAAGAGTCAAATCATCATTATTAGGGTTGTTGTTAGTAATGTGCAAACCTAACTCTAATGACTCATCAGTTGAGATTTCTTCTTCTTCTTCTCTCATTAGATTGAAACTCATAGATTGTATCCTCTGAATGTCCTCTAGACCTAGTAAACAACTAGTATTTCCATCGATAATCCTAGGAAGTGGTATCTCACCAGATTCTGGGATGACAGTGGTATTAGGGGAAGTGTTATAACTTTCTCCTCTCTCCAATAAAGGTGAAAATTTATGAATTACATCTACTTCAATGTCCATGGTAGCATAAAAAATGTGATCCCGTTCATAATCATGTGAGTCTGTGATTTGTCATCAGATCTCTTTAAGAACTCAACAATGGTTACCTGATGTACCCTTCTAGCCATTTGTGTATCAAAGTGTGGTAAGTCTAGGACATGTATAATTGTCACCAATTTCCCCCAGTTAGGATGTTCATCTTGTTGTTGTGGTATTTCTTCATGAGTTTCTTCTAGTTGTTGTACTTCTAGAGAGTATTATTCTACTTCCTCTACTTCTTGGACATCAGTTTGTGCCAACAAAGGAACATGATGCTCTATTTGTGCTACAAAGGTTGGTACATATCTTTCTCCTTAATATCTAGGATCTGTGATACCAATGTGTAATAATCTTTCATATGTCTAGGGTTCAATTTTTTTTCTTCGTCTTCATCATCAATTCCTTCATCAAAGATTGGACCATCTCTTGAAGTAGGGTTTTCTAAATTGTTATTGAAACCTAACCCCATTTTATATTTGATGTCTCAATGAGTCATTTTCCTTTAACTCCTAAAGGTCCCTTCCCTTTGTATCCCATTTGTTTAAGAAGGTCATATCCTTTGCCATACTTTTTTGGAGATATCTCGACATGTTTTACCTCATTTTCTCTCTGTTCTCCTTTCTAGAGCCAAGCCAAGACTGCTTTATCTACTTTTTCATCCTCCTGAGAAGTAAAGGCTCTAATCATGCCAGTTGGTTTATTAATGTCTTCTTCTTTAGATGTAGTAGGTGTGAAAGATGAGCAAGGGTTCCCATAAGATCTCAGAGACATGGGAATGTTAGCCAATGATGGCATCATGTCTAGTTTGTATTCCCCCATGCTAGTTTCTTCAAGTTTTAGTGTCTTTCCAAAGATTCTCATCACTATATATTTAGAGGTTTCAGGTGTGGATTCTTTTAGGACTTATTTATTGTGAGGAACCATATTGTCTGCTTTAACATTGTTGCAAGTGTAGCTTGAATCTACATGAATTGTCACTTCCACCCCATTATGTAGGAATTTGATGCATTGGTGGTAAGTAGATGGCACTGCTTGCATTTCATGTATCCAAGGTCTCCCTAATAATATGTTATAGTCCAATGGTAGATCATAAGAACTTGAAAAATCACATTTCGTTCAATTGGTCTTATTCTGATTGGTAAAACAATGAGGCCTTTAGATGATCTTTCTTCTTCATTGTAAGCCTTGATGGTTATATTGCTTTTTGAATCAATTGCTTGTTCTAAAAGACCCAATTTATTGATTAGATTGAGAGTACATATATTCAACCCTACGCCTCCATCTATCAATACACGTTTGACAAGGGATTTGTGAATCAAGACTTCAATGTGAAAGAGTTGGTTATGCGGATGAGTCAAGGACTTGTTATCTTCCTCTAAAAAGGAGAGGTAATGTGGAGATGATATGTGATTGACCATTTCCTAGAATTTTTCTACATCAATTTCCTTTGGAACGTTTTCAAAATGTAGGGCTTGTTCAAGAACTTCCCTATGCATTGAAGAGATCTTTAAAAAATCAAATATAGAAATTTGAGCTGAGGTCCTTTGCAATTGGTCTACCAAGTTATAGTTTGAAGATGGTATAGTAACTGCGTGTCTTGTTGCTTTTGGTTTAGGAATTGTGACAACAGGTATTTTAGAGGATGTCTCTTTCTTAGATGAGGATTTAACTCCTTTAATCATTACTTGTGCTTAGTTTTGAGTTACCACATTTGAATGTGTGGATGTGTCTTTGGAACCTTTAATAATGATCACATTTATTGATTCACTTTTAATGTCCAACATGTTGATCACATTATCATTATGAGAGTAGGTGTAATTGAATTCATTTCCTTTTCCTTTAGAAGCTTCCCCTTTTTCGTAGTTAGGGAATGGTTTGTTATACGCCGTGTGATCTTCATTAGTGGTATGTCCTTCCACTTTGATTTTTCATCCCTCAATAAGGTCTTGTATAACATGTTTGAGCTTAACATAGTCATTAGTATTATGTCCTTTTTTCTTATGAAAGACACAGTAGGCATTTTCATTCCACCATCTTGGTTTAACTTCCGGTTCCCATGGTTTCGAATCCGGGATTGTGAGGACTTTGTTATCCAAGAGAGTTTTCAAAATGTCTCAAGAGGTTCTCCCAATGGAGTAAATATTCTTTGAGGTCTAGACGTCCATGTTTTACTCTTGTTAGCATCATTGTTTTCTTTTGGTATTTTTGTTGTTACCTTAGCTTTTTTGCTTGCTTGTAAGTTGTTTTTTAGATTGAACAATGCTGGTTTTATGTTTGCATTTGATGCTTCTACCACTCTATCACTAATAAAATTCTTGTTTTTGTTCCACCACTTAGGCTTGTTTTTATAGTTATTAGATTTATTATCACTTTGGAGTGTGATTTATTCTTTATCGACCATAACATTTTGGCACAAATAGCATTTTTGATCATTCTATCAAAGCTAGGAAAATCTTGCATTTGTAAAGCATAGTTCATTTTGGGTACCAAGTTGTTGATAAAGATTTCCATCTTTTCAGATTATGGTATTGATATTGAGTACCTGATGCAGGAGCATCTTGGGTCCTTGGAAATCCCGCTCTACCAAAAATATGTTTGCTTTTGTTCTTTAGCTTGATTGGAGGCTGCTCAGTGAACTGCTCAGTTACCTTGCTTCTCGAGTACTCTTTCTGCCTCACTTTAGCAATGGGTCTCGATGTGTGTTGGTTTCTATTTCTTGGTTATGATTTCACCGAGTTGGTTTTCTATTACTTGGTTATGCTTTCTCCAAGTTGGTTTTCTGTCACTTGGTTATGATCTCACCAAATTGTTCCTGTTGCTCGGGTATCGTCTTACCAAGTGGTTCATTTTTCTTGGTGATGCTCTTCCCGAGTTGTTTAGCCTGATCTGGATGACTTCTGCATTTAATATTTGTGGTGTAATTAATGTGGGGTCTCTCATTGGGATCTATGTGGACCTAAATCTGGGTCTCTCTTAGGGATTTGAGTGCCGACCTCTTTGGTGGACTCTTGTATATATATTTTTATTTGTTCCTAGTTTAGGTAGTAGTTTTTAGAGGATGGTAGATTTTGATAGAAGATTAACCATTGAGACAATTGAAAGGTAGGTCTGTGACCTTGCATGTATGAAGATCAATCTGTAATTCATTGAATTATATGGCCAAAACAGGGAAGGCCTTACAACTCGGCATGTAATGAGTTTGATAAATTAATGAAAGATATTTGTTGTTTCTTATCTCTTTGTGTGTGTTGTTGCTTCCACATTGTTGTATCTACAAGCTAGTTTGGTACTTGGGAGAGCCATTGGCCCCACTTACTAACCCTCCTTGCGTTAGGTGGTATTAGAGCGAAGGTTAGATCTAAGTTCCTTCTTGTAAACCCTAACCCTAGTTGGTGATATTATTGTGGGGCAGAAGATTGCGATCTGACCTACAATTGAAAAGGGATTCAAGATGGTTTGTGGTAGAGGAAATGAAGATCCGGGTCTAGCTGATATGATTAGACAGATGGCTACAAGATTGGAAGTTGTTGAAACAACCCAACATAGAGGAAGACATCTTGAGGATGTTAGTGATGGTGAATTGGAGGAAGTGCAAGGCGAATTTGCACCTGCACCTGTTATGGATCAGGAAGAAGAGAGACTCCCATGAGCATTGACAAGTTTGAAGTCCACACCTCAACTTAATCCTCCTAAGGATAGTGTAAAATTGGATTTTGATGAGTTGATAGACTGGATAACTGAGATGGAGAAGTACTTTGAATGTGAGAATGTATCAGAGGACAAGAAAGTAAAGATTGCAAATACAAAGTGGAAAGGACATGCATCCTTATGGTGGGAACATCTATAATTGGATCAGAAGAAGAAAGGTAAAGAAAAAATCAAGGTATGGGATAAGATGGTAAACAAATTGAAAGGCAAGTGTCTACCTTGTGATTATCAGATTAACCTAATTCAGAGAATGCAAAGTTTGAAGCAAAAAGATAGATCGGTAAAAGACTACATTGAATATATATATAGATTGGACATTAGATCTTGACATGTTGAAGATGAGGTGGAAAGAGTAGCAAGATATCTGAATGGATATATAAATTATATACAAGATGAGATCAACTTGGTCAAGATGGAAGGCATTGAGGAGGCATATTAGTTTTCCCTAAGAGATGAGGAAAATTTGAAAAAGAGATATGAGCAAAGACAAAGAGGTAGAGGTGGTAGATTCCCTATAGGAAGAGGTAGATCTCATGGTGAAAATAGTAGATCTGAACCAAACAAGTCAATTTCAGACACATCTAAAGACAAAGGAAAGACTGAATGGAAAGGTGGAAATTCATATTGAGGAAGAAGGAATTACTCCCAAGGTGGTTATAGGAGAAGAGGGTTCCAAGTAACTTGTTACAATTGTGGTGATGAAGGACATAAATCCTTTGAGTGTACACATACAAGAAAGAAAGTTGGTAGTAGCATAAATGCTTTGGTACAAGAGGAATCACCGAATAAAGTTGAGAAGGAAGGAAATCTCATGATCCAAAGGATATTATGGAGTGAGAAAGATAAGCAAGATCCTGTCAGGAAAATTTTGTTCAAGACTAGATGTAGAGTTGGAGACAAAGTTTGGAAGGTAACTGTTGATAGTGGAAGCTCAAAGAATCTGGCATCTGAGGAGATGGTCACAAAGTTGCACTTGGAGAGGATGAAGCATCTGAAATGCTATCAGATCTCATGGATCAAGGATGAGCACACATTACTGGTGAGTGAACAATGTTTTGTGAATCTGATAATTGGAAAGTATTATGATAAGGTGTTGTGTGATATTATGCCAATGGATTGTTGTCATATTTTTTTGGGTAGACCTTGGCAATATGATACATATGCTGTACATGATGGAAGATTGAATAGATATTCTATTTGGGTTGATGCTAAGAATTTTTTTTTGTTACCTTTGGTTGAAGAATCTGTTGGTGAGATATGTACATCCGTGAAATTTTGTTTGATGGAAGGTAGATAGTTTGTTAAGGATTTGAAAACAAATGATATATGTTATGCTTTGAATCCTAACAAACCGAGTAAGAATACATAAGATGAAATTCCTTTAGAAGTTGAGAAGTTACTGAGTACAAGGAGATCATTTTAGATAATGTACATGATGGTTTTCCACCAATGAGAGATATCAGTCATTGCATGGATCTGATTCCTAGAGCTATTTTACCAAACAAATCACCAGATCGGTTAACACATACTGAGAATGAAGAGCTTAACCGACAAGTTCATGAATTGTTGAACAAGGGTTTGATCAGAGAAAGTTTGAGTCCATGTGTAGTACTAGATGCTTTGGCACCTAAGAAGAATGGAGAATGGAGAATTTGCACTAATTCAAAAGAAATCAATAAGATCACAGTGAAGTATAGGTTTCCTATACCGAGAATGGATGATATAATGGATTGTTTGAGCGGAGCAAGATATTTTACAAAAATTGATTTGAAGAGTGGATATCATCATATCAGAACCAGAGAAGGTGACGAATGGAAGACTTCTTTCAAGACAAATTAATGTTTGTATAAGTGGTTGGTTATGCCTTTTGGTTTAACTAATGCACCGAGTACATTTATGAGGTTAATGAAAGGAGTTTTAAAGAAATTGTTGAATAAATGTGTGATTGTTTAATTGGAAGGTATTTTGATATTCAGTAAGACTAGAGAAGAAAATTTGATGCATATAAGATAAGTATTGCAAAGATTAAAAGAGGAAAAGTTGTTGATAAATCTGAAAAAGTGTTCCTTCATGAAAGAAGAGCTTGTGTATTTGGGTTTTGTGATTTCAGCTGATGGTCTGAAGATGGATCGTGAGAAATTTGAAGCTATAATTAGTTTCCCTACACCTAATAATCTCAGTGAGGTAAGATCATTTCATGGATTGGCAAGCTTTTATAGGAAGTTTATCAGAAACTTTAGTTCTATTTGTAATGCTATGACTGAGACAATGAGAGGAGACAAAAGATAATTCAAATGGACACATGGAGCTGATAAGAATTTTGAGACTTTTAAGTTGAAGGTTGCTGAATTACCTGTGTTAGCCTTACCTAATTTCAATAAGGTATTTCAAGTTGAATTTGATGCAAGTGGAAGTGCAATTGGAGATGTATTGACTCAATAAGGTAAACCTATTTCTTTCTTTAGTGAAAAGTTGAATGATGCTAAGAGGAAATATTCTATCTATGATCAAGAGTTCTATGCTATTGTTCAAGCTATGAAGAAGTAGAGATATTACTTGATGCCAAATAAATTTGTGTTGTATACTGATCTTAAGGCTTTAGAGTATTTGGGTAGTCAGAATAAGTTGAATCAGAGACATATGAAATGGGTAGAGTATTTGTAGAGTTTCACATTTGTGATAAAGCATAAGAGTGGAGTTTCTAACAGAGTTGCTAATGCATTGAGTAGAAGAAGATCTTTGTTAATTGAAATGAGAATTGAAGTTCTTGGTTTTGATGATATAAAACATTTGTATGAAAGTGATCCTGATTTTTCTAAGCAGTGGAGAGTGTGCAGAGCACCTAATTCAAATCAATCAAGTAAGTATGAAGACTATTTAATTCAGGAAGATATGTTGTTCAAAGGTATTCACTTGTGCATACCGAAAGGTTCAATGAGAACTAATTTGATACAGGAGAAACATAGAAGTGGATTGGCTGGACATTTTGGTATTGATAAAACATTGAGCTTGCTTAAGGAAAGGTATTTTTGGCCTCAGTTGTATAAGGATATTCAGAAGTTTGTGAAAATTTTTGGAGTTTGTCAAGTTGCAAAAGGAGTAAGTCAGAATACTGGTTTGTATACACCAATTACTGTTCCTGAGAAACCTTGGAGTGATATCAGCATGGATTTTGTTGTTGGCTTACCAAAGACAACAAGAGGTAATGATTCCATATTTGTTTTTTTTTTTTCATAGATTTTCTAAGATGACACATTTCATACCATGTAGAAAAACATTAGATCTAGTACATATAGAAGATCTTTTCTTTAAGGAGATTTTCAGATTGCATGGATTACCGAGGAGTATCAGCTCTAACCGAGATAGTAAGTTTGTTAGATATTTCTGGAAAACACTTCAGAAGAAGTTGGATACTGAGTTGAGGTATAGTTCTACATTTCATCCATAGACTGATGGATAGACATAGGTTGTAAACCGAAGTTTGGGTAACTTGTTGAGATGCCTATTTGGAGACACACCAAGTAATTGGGATTTGATGTTGGAACAAGAAGATTTTGCATGAAAAAGTTCAGTAAATATAAGTACTGGAAAAAAACCTTTTGATGTTGTTCATGGCACACAACTAAGAGGTATATCAGAGTTGAGAGACATTGCTAGAGAAGAGAAAAGAAGTGTTGAAGCAGAAGAATTTGCTGAGTTTATGAAGACATTGCATGAGGATGTAAAACAAAAGTTGGAGAAAAGTAATCATAAATAAAAAGATAGTGTAGATAGATCAAGAAGACATAAGATTTTTGAAGTTGGTGATGCAGTAATGGTTCATTTGAAGAAAGGCAGATTTCCTGTTGGAACATATGGTAAATTAAAGATGAATAAATTTGGTCCTTGCAGATTATTGAGAAGATTTGATGGTGGAAATTTGTATGAAGTGGAGTTACCTAATGGCATGGATATATCACCTATATTCAACATTTAGACTTGTATGAATATCATGAACCTGATGAAGAAGTGGCAGCACCGAGTGATTATCCTAAGAAATAGATAGAGGAAGCTGAACAAATTTTGAAATAGAGAGTTAGCAGAAGTACAAGAGGAAAGGAGTAAATGGAGTATCTGGTAAACTAGAAGAACATACAAGTTGAGGACTCATCTTGGATTTCTCAATCTAAGTTGGATTCATTTCAGGTTGGACCTGATACATGATTTGGGGAATAATTTATTTTAACCCCAGGTATCTGATGCAGGAGCATCTTGGGTCCTTGGCAATCCTTCTCAACCAAAAATATGTTTGCTTTTGTTCTTTAGCTTGATTGGAGGCTGCTTGGTGAAGTGCTCAGTTACCCTGCTGCTCGGGTACTCTTTCTGCCTCACTTTACCAACAGATCTTGGTGTGTGTTGATTTCTGTTGCTCAGTTATGCTTTCACCAATTTGGTTTTCTGTTGCTTGGTTATGCTTTCTCAGAGTTGGTTTTATGTTGCTTGGTTATGTTCTCACTGAATTGTTCCTGTTGCTTGGGTATTGTCTTACTGAGTGGTTGTTGTTTCTTAGTGATGCTCTTCTCGAGTTGTTTATCCTGATCTGGCCAACTTCTACATTTAATTTTTGTGGTATAATTAATGTGGGGTCTCTAATTGGGATCTGTGTGGACCTAAATCTAGGTCTCTCTTAGGGATTTGAGTGCCGACCTCTTTAGTGGACTCTTGTATTAATTTGTTTCTTTGTTCCTAGTTTAGGCAGTAGTTTTCAGAGGATGGTAGATTTTGATAAAAGATTAACTGTTGAGACAATTGAAAGGCAGGTATGTGACCTCACATGTATGAAGATCAATCAGTAATTCATTGAATGTATATGGCCAAAACTGGGAAGGCCTTACAGCCCGACATGTAATGAGTTTCATAAATTAATGAAAGATATATGTTTCTTCTTCTCTCACTCTGTGTGTTGTTTCTTCCACATTATTTTATCTGCAAGCTAGATTGGTACTTGGGAGAGCCATTGGCCCCACTTACTAACTCTCCTTGCATCAGTACCTTGCAAATATTCTCCTCCACCATTGTAAAAAGTGTGTAAAGGATTCACCGGTTCATTGTTTCATGTTACAAAGATCCATCATGGTTACGTTATGTTGTATGTTGTAGGAGTAATGTTGGACAATTCTTTTGATTAAATCCTCAAAATATTGCACATTTGGTGTGATTTTGGAGAACCATTCCATAGCATTTCCGCCTAGACTTCCCAAAAATAGCCTCATTAAATAAGTAGGTTCATGCATGTACTCTATGCTTAGAGTGCAAAATTCTCTAACATGGTTATGTGGATTTGTTTCTCCCATGTACTTGTCATATTTGGGTCTTTCCATGTTAGGAGGAAATGGAACCATATTTATACTCTTGTCAAGAGGAAATGGACATATGTGTTCCAAAGAGTACTTCTTTGTCATTTTGGTCTTTTCTTTCTTTAGAGTTGCAAGTTTCATTTGCATTAGATTTAATTGCTTTGTGAGGATTGAAATAGGTGTTTGTACCTCCTTTTCCTTTAGTCTCTCAACATCATATTCCTTGGGAATTTTGAGTCCAAGGGAAGCCAAGTGTAGGAAGTATTTCTCTTTGTCTTCGGCAATGATCTTTTCCAAAGTCTTTTGGAACTTCTTACTTTGCTTGAGTTTGTTATACTCTTCTTCCGATATTTCTTTATCGATGTTTGAATCGAACAAAGGATGACCAAAATTTCATTCTTTGTGACTACTTTCTCATTTTTTACAGTGTTGTTCATCATTATAGTCCTCAAAAGCTACACTCCATTCGTGACGAGGTGCTTCCATTTCGGGTGAGTCTAAATCAAATAGGGGATTGCGAGATGTATCTCCTCTTTGAAACTTGAGTAGTCTTGGAGGTCTCTCTGATTCATTAGTAGGGTATTTTTTGTATCTTGTGTTAACCATGAAAGACGGATCGTAACTTTGTCAAAAGTATTCCAATAGTATCAATAGGATTTCCCAATTTTTCCAAATAGGTGTGTTCAAGGCGTGAAAAGAGTTTGTGAATGTTTAGAGTGAGTGACTCCATCATTAGAGGGTTAGAATGCCCTGATAGTGAGATGAGAATCAAGAGGTTTTGTTGAGTATAAAGACTGCACATTTTGGGACCAATTGTGAGAATAAAAAAGGACATACAAGGTAGACTCCTAAATAAGTTGTGAAACAACGACAGGTGGACCAGCAAGAGAAATAGGGCCAGACTGAAGAGGCAAAAGGGCATCCAAAAATACTGAGTTTTTGAGAATGAAACATGTGCAAGTACCCACTATCCTAGATGCGACTCCCTAAATGCGAGCTATGATTTGCTAGATGCGAGCTGATGCAAACTAAATGTGAGCTTTGATATGCAGGATGTGAGCAACTTTCCTGTATGTGAGCCAGGAATTACCAAAAGCAAGCAAGTTCGCTAGATGTGAGATACTGAAACCAGATGGGACTAGAAAATGACCATATGCGAGCCTCTAATGGTTTTACAAATTTTGTAAGTTTTGTCTTGAAGTACGTGAAATTTAATCTGACAATAGAGTTTGTCTGAGACTTTACAGAGAGTTTTAAACAACATGTATGTCATGGAGTTGTAAATATTGCTTGTTTTGAGGAGATTATCTTTGTTAGTGCATTTTAAGACACATCAAGCAATGATTTTCTTTGTTAAGGTGATCAAACACATCCCTATTCCCTAGATTCTAGGAATATAGTGAAAATCTTTGCTCGTAGACTTAGGTACACACTCACATGCTAATCAAAATATGAACATCACCAAGCACACAATGGCTCTAGTCATGATACCGTATTAGCTGACTCCAAACACAAGTGAGGGCATGAAATGATGAGTATCTTGGGGCAATTATTATTTTCCTTGCACAAAGATTATCACTCTTTCAGAGATAAACCGGGTTGTTTTTTACTACAAGTGTTGTTTAATTGTGGGCATCCATTCGCAATCGTTCCCCATAGAATTACACAAGGAAAAATTAAGGCATATAGCCCTATGAGTACTCAAATGTGTGCAGTATCGCAAGAAATATTCAAGAGGCTTCGCTCCACACACACTTAAGCATGTTCAAGGAATGATGTCAAAATTCCAAGAACAAAATTGACTACGTCTTTCGAGGCTTTGGCCTACAAGGAAGCATATTTATTATAGTGATTTGGAAGGGTTGACGTAAACCTGTCCTCACTTGGGTCATTCCCAGTAGATTTTTTCCTCAACTGGTAGACCCTCTAATGTTTTGAAAGCAATTAAAAAGGATTGGCAACTTAGGAGTCTAGATTTATGATTCTTCAAAATAAGAAGAGCATAATGTCATATTCCATGCCATTTTCTACCACAAGCACATCAAACATGTTCATTTCCTTAAATATCGTAACTCAAATCTCAATCCCCATGATGATTTTTTTATTCTTCCAACTTGGGAAAAAGAGAAATTCCTCTAGTTGGACTAAGAAATGTGTTTAAATCAGACTTTAAATGCCTATTGTAAAAATTGACAAAGCATATGAAAGCAAAGTTTGATTGTTCAATTTCCCCAAATTTAAGTGACTTTGCTTGTTCAATTACTTCCCAAAATTAGAAAGATTTGCTTGTTCAATTTCCCCAAACTTAGTGAATTTCTTGTTCAATTACTTTCCAACTTTAGCCAATTGTGCTTTCTTATTCATTTTCCCAGAAATCTTATCAAGTTTTAAATTGAATTTTGAGTTTCTAATTTTCCTTAAAGGAAAAGAACATAATCCTCTGATCAATTTAATAAGTCATAGAATATGTACTTAAGTTTGAAAGCTTGCAAAATGAAAGTTAAGTTGAATGCCTTGGAAACCTGCAAACCACAAATTAGTAGTTTATTTCCAACTTTTTAACAAAAAGTCTCTGACAACAATCTGCAAGATAATGTTAGGCTATTCAAAACACAGAAATAGTCATGGTTAGTAGATTAGTGGTTAGACTTTAAAATTTGCAACACAGCTAATCAAATGCGACCGTATTTACTGGATGTGATCCTATAAATCCTATATGCAATTAAGGATCCTGAAAATGAGCCTTTGCAACTAAAGGCGATACAAGATTTACCAGATGCGAGTTTTCACGAGATGTGATCTGAGATTCCCTGGATGCAAGTTTTGAAACTCTGTACCTGAAAACAAAGAACACAAATTAGTAAAAATAGACTTAGAAAACAGGACAAATCTGAGGATTTGCCCAACGGTGGGCACTACAAATGTGTGTGTATTTTGTGTACCTGCAAGATGCAACACAACACTTCAATATGTCATTACATTAGTGAGAAAACATGAAATATGAGAGTAAAAGCACATAGAAATCACTAAAACTGACATATTGCACCCTATCTAAGAAGAGTATGATAAATGCTATAATTTTCCCTTAGATTATGCATAAATCAGACACATTCATGCTTAGAATGGAAGATTTAGAGAGAATGCAAGCTAAATGACAAAGCAAAGTTCTTTTTAAGGCTCTAAATGAAAGATTATAAAATTCTAAGAATGTTGAGCTAAAATGCATTTAGAAATTAGGACAACATACGTTTGCAATGAAATTCTAAAATTAGGGGCCCATTGAGCTCAAAATTCATTCCTTTTATAGAAGAATTTGAGGAATGAGAGGTCAAGATTGAAAGGTGAAGAGAGGTGGAGATTGAATCCTTGGTGATCCATGTGAGTGATCCAAGTGATTTAACTCTCATTGTCAACGGTAATGGATTGACTTTTCCATTTCGCAAGTGAGGAGTTGTAATTAGGAGATTGATTTAATTCCTTTTTATTAATTACTTTAGCCAAGTATTTGATTGTTTTGATTTAATTTAATTAGCTAAGGCAATTAATGTGAGTTAGTGATGAGATCACTTTGATTTTAGGAATTTAAATTGATTTTAATGAATTATGCCAATTAATTGAAGAATTGTCTTGACATAATTAGGCGTATGATCACATTTAGGGAAAATAGGGTCTCTAGTTAAAGTAGACCAAATTAGGGTGGTTACACTTCCATTTGATCTTTATTCAAGTTTTTAATCCTAATTAAGACTTGATCAGATTTGATTGTTGCAGATTGGTGTCATGTTGAATATCGATCAAATTGGAATGTTTGAAATTTGATGTGAATAAAAGGGTTGAAGTGTCATGATTTTGGTTTTATGCAACAATTTGTGTCAATTGGGTCTGTCTTGACGAACTCACTGATTTTGGATTATGCCCCCAGTTGATTGTAACAAATATTTTGGGCTTAGGAAAATTTCAAAACCATGATGAAAGCTTGGTATATGCAAATGCAACTCTGAGAGTTTATGAAAGATTTTTGGATTTTTTATTTTTTAAGAATTTTGATTTTATTTTTGAATTTTTAAAGATTTTTTATTTATTTGGATTTTTAAAATTTTATTTTATTTTTTAAAAATTTTAAAGATTTTTATTTTTAAATATTTCAGATTTTTAAAGATTTTGGATTTTTTTTGGATTTTTAAAACTTTTAATATATTTTTTGATTTTTTTCAGGAACATTTTTCACTTTTTAGATTTTTAGAGAACACAAATTCTCAAGAAAGATCACATTGGTTTGCCCCAAATGTCTAGAAAGGTGTAGGACATGACAGATGGATTTGCAAGCTGATGGATTAGAAATGAATAGGCCATGATGGCTAAAAAGAGTGAATGTGACCCGTAGGACCATATCCTCAAGATTACCCAAGCTAGGAAAAAAGGAATATCGCAATGTTGGCCAATGATGTGGTGTTGGATACCATATGAGATAATGACCTGGTGTCATGCAAGCATGTGGTCCAAAAGCATGGACATGTCAGGAGGCTTTGGAGAATATGTTTCACATTTTATTTTATTCATTGTGATCCAGACCAAAGGGTCAATTCAGATATTGAATGAATAGGATCACACAATCAAGATAAAGGGGTGATGGAGACTATGAGTAGATGGTTTGGTATTATGGCAAGGGTCCTTAGGGATAATGAAGGTGGATTTGGGATAAGCAAGATCATGATAGGGTAGGATGGATGCAACAAGAGAATAGGATGATGGAAAGGATAACAAATGTCAAGATACCTGATGGTCATGGATATGTCCAACCTTGTCAAGATGAAAGATGAAAGAAGGAAATATGATAGGATAAATGGTAGATAATAGATGGAACTTTCCCCCAAGTGTAGAGTGCAAGAGGGAGGAATTACGCATGACACATGTTTGCCAGGTTTTCATCATGGTACTTTCCCAAGGTGCAAAAAGAAGTAGTTTTCCCCATAGGACGTATTTATTTCTCTTCAGTTTTGATTTTTTTCTCTTTTTGATTTTTTTTTCCTCTTTTTTTTCAATATTTCCCCCACATCTTGATCTTTGGATAATTCTTTTGAAACATATCCTATAATATCTCATGACTATTTTAAGTATGCCAAAAGATGCTGATAAGGTGATGGCAAGGAGAATGATATGGAGGATAAAGAAGATGGTGGCTAAGGATTCATGTGATTGGATAAGGGGGATAAAAGAATGGAAAATAGGTGTTGGGTAAAGGATGGGATATTGAAAGGTTTTTATAGGAATAGATGGAAATGGTGGCAAGATCAACTTTGGCACACACCTCAAAGGGTGATGGAATGACAGAGGAACAATGGATGAAGGAGGTGAGGATGTATCTAAGGTAGTGGATTTTAAGATATAGGAACCCAAAATAGACTTGGAAAGAGGAAAATGTTTGGAATGAGATGGAGTGAAATCCTTTGGAATCTTGAATGTCAACTTTGATTTTTATTTTGTATACAAGTCTTCCAAAAGTGACTTGGGAATCCACATAACTGTTAATTTTTCTTTCTTTTGTGATACTTTTATTCAATGAGGGATTTAGGAACCCACATTTTATTTAGTTTTTCCTTTTGCTTGATGGTGCTTAGGGGTCTCTTTGATATTTCCTTTTACTTGATGGACCTTTTTGGTCTCTTTGATATTTCATTTTTCTTGATGGACCTTTGTGGTCTCTTTAATATTTCCTTTTGCTTTGTATTCACATTTTGATTATATTGGACATGTTAATATTTATACACATGTGGATCCTTGGATTTATGAATTTTTTGTTGCACATCCAAATTGCTTCCAAAGTTTTTGGGAATCATGGAAGGATAGGAATGAAATAGAGGGTTCATATGAATAGGTGATTGGAAATTCATCAAGTATGTGTGCCTTCATTGATCTTGATATGTGATAGGGTAAGTGAATGGCCAACTAGGAATGGTAGGCATGGTTGATGGAGGGATATATGGAACCAATATGGATGGAAGAGATTAAGGCTTTAAATTTTGGATATAGGGACCAAGAATGGATTTGGAGGATGGATACTCTATCTTTGGGATATAGTGACCAAGAATGGATTTTGAGGATGGGGAAGGTGTATGGTTGTGTTTTAATGGAGGGATATAAGGTATGAAAGGGATATCAACATATTTAGAGTGTGCTACATTTGCATAGACATCATCTTTCAGATTTATCTTTATCTCAACGGGCTCATTGGTAGGTTTGATAGGAACAAATTTTATTGGATTTCAACAATGATGTTGGTAAAAATCTCATTGGTTAGATTTGTAAACCATGGGAGTATGAATACTACTTTCATCAGATTCAATATTGCAAGTGGATTTTGACATTAATATATGGAAGATCTATATAACCAAGGTATTTGTTTATGTAAACATGCAGAGATTTGATTCCTTCCATAGGTAAATTTACTCGATGATTCTTTGGTGATCATGTCCTTAGATGAGTTTACATACTTCTATGTATCATCGAAAAATGGGCTAGCAAACCCATATCCCCATTTTCTCAAATATTTGTTCTTAATAAATCCTAAATATAAGATGTTATCGCTAGACTCTAGATTATTGAGCATTTAATCAAACTTGCTTATATAATTTCAATCCTAACTTGTTGAATAAAATCATCAATCATCAAAGCCTAAACCCAAAAAGCATAAAACATTGGGATAAATCAAAAAGTCCTAAGTTCAAAAAAGTGAACTCATTTACACATGGGTGTGCACTCAAAAATCAAATAAAACAAATAAGAGGGAGAAAATACCAATTTTGTCTTATTCTCCACAAAGTTGACCAATCCAAATCACTTTATCATCTCACATGGATTGAGAGGAATTTCATATCCACAATTGATCAATCTCTTTTTCCTCTTAATCTCAACCACTCATTCCTTGGAATCTCTTATAAAAGGGATAGCTCCCCTTTGCTCATTCATAACAAGAAGATTTGGAGTAGAGTTATAATGCTATTTTCATTCTAGAGCTCATTAGTACATGCATAGTTCTTTTCTTTCATACTAGTTTCTTGAATTATTGCATTGTTAGCTTCATTTCTTAGCTTATATGGCATTCTAGTTTCCTTTAATAGCTTAATATATATGCATTGTTCTTCTCATTTGATAGCTTAATCTTGCATCTTAGTTCTATTTCTTATAATGTTATGCATTTAGTTTTCTAGTAGATGAATTTACATCTTCAAGCTTTCAAGAGAAAAGTATGCAAGTCTACACATCTTGCTCATCCTCTTTGCTTTGAATCTTCCATTTTGGAGTAGTCAAGTCACCGATTTCTCTATGTCCAATCTAATGGACAACTATGAGAATCATACTTGCTTCAACTAGGAAGCAATAAGCCGGTTTCAAGGGTTTTAGTATAGTGTTTCGAATCTTGTGTTTTAACTAACCCTTTGAAATAATGGTTTATTCTAGTGTTTGGTTGTAGATATTGATCACACATTTTACCATACATTTTTGGTGCCCACCATATTTTTGACCAAAACAGGAAAAATGTACATACAAGGATGAAATTTATCGACTACTTATAGGTGGCTCATAGTCTCTGGGCCGTCCATGCCTCCGCATATGCTCAAATTGATGAGTTGCCACAGGGACCACCATTCTCTCTTAGAGAAGCTTCTTAAAACTCAAAAGGTGGACGGTGAAAATGATTTGAAAATGACCCCTCCGGGCCTAATATAGAGAGTTGACCTAATTATCAAAGTGATCCTATGGATGAGAAAATTGCACCCTTAGCTAATCGGCCTGATTTCAATCCATTTTCGGGACCAAAACCAAAATCTGACAATGTTTTGATCCTCAAAAATGCAAATTAACCTAATTTTAACAAACACAGTTGATTGTTGATGCTTTCCTCATAGGATTCTAATTCAAGATTCCTTTTGATCAATTTTCCTTCACATTTCCCCGTCTATTCCAAAAGTCAACTTAAGTCAACTCTTGGTCAAACTTGGTCAACTAGACCTTAAAAAGGCTTGCACCCCATTTCCTCAATGATTTTTGATCTATCAGCTTGTTCCTCCCCTCCTTTTGATTTTGTTCCTGAGGGGGCAGTACCACTATATCAACAATTTGATTCACATCAACAAGTTCAATCTAGGGGCATCATGTCCTGACTCAAATCAAGACCTAATCAAGTGATTCTCATCACTGTGCATAAAAATCTCAAACTCTAGGGGCATATCATATTCATCACACCATATCAATCTAATAACTCCCTTCAATTTGGTAATTGGATTCATCAGAAACCCATATCAAGTCAATTATCCCAATCAACCAATCAAATGGCAATTATTCTCATCGCACCACATCAGGTTGGTTCGTCATTCAAACTTAATCTTAAATCGGGAAATCTTCTTGGAGGACGGACATTTAGTTTCATCGCTTCACATCAAACCAAATGCTTAGACTCTTCTATCAGTCTTAGCTCAATCAAGCCTGGAGATGATATATTCAGATCTCTCTACCAATCTTTGCTCAATCAAGTCTGAAGCTGATAACTAAAAAATCCCTATCGACCTTCGTCCAATCAAACTTGGAGTAGGTACTATCAGTTTTCACTCGATCAGGTCCAGAGATGATATCTTCAAACCTCAATCATTCTTCGTTCAATCAAGTTCAAAATTGATTTTGATCTATGGGATAGTTTCATTGCTTCACATCAAGCTATTTCCAAGATTCAATCCAACTTTAAATATTCTTTGACCCAATGTCAATCAGACATTAGTCAAAGAGGGGAAAACGTAATCACCTAAAAATGGTCTAGCAAACCCATAGCCCCCTTTTCTCAAATATTGGTCTTAATAAATCCTAAATATAAGACGTTATCGCTAGAAAGTAGATTATTGAGCATTTAATCAAACTTTCTTATATAATTTTAATTCTAACTTTTTGAATCAAACATCAAAGCCTAAACCCAAAAAGCATAAAACATTGGGGTAAATGATTTGTCCTAAGTTCAAAAAGGTGAACCCATTCACACATGGGTGTGAACTCAAAAATCAAATAAAACAAACAAAAGGGAGAAAATACTAATTTTTTCTTATTCTCCACAAAGTTAACCAATCCAAATCACTTTATCATCTCACATGGATTGAGAGGAATTGCATCTCCACCATTGATCAATGTATTTTGCCTCTTAATCTCAACCACTCATTCCTTGGAATATCTTATAAAAGGGATAGCTCCCCTTTGTTCATTCATAACAAGAAGATTTGGAGTAGATTTATAATGTTATTTTCATTCTAGAGCTCATTAGTGCATGCACGGTTCTTTGCTTTCATACTAGTTTCTTGCATTATTGCATTTTTAGCTTCATTTCTTAGCTTAGATGACATTCTAGTTTCCTTTCATAGCTTAACATATATGCATTTTTCTTCTCATTTGATAGCTTAATCTTGCATCTTAGTTCTATTTCTTATAATGTTATGCATTTAGTTTTCTAGTACATGCATTTCAATATTCAAGCTTTCAAGAGAAAAGTTTGCAAGTCCATGCATCTTGTTCATCCTCTTTGCTTTGAATCTTCCATTTTGGAGTAGTCAAGTCACTGATTTCTCTATGTCCAATCTGATGGGGACAACTATGAGAATCATACTCGCTTCAAATAGAAATGAATAAGCTGGTTTCAAGGGTTTTTGTGATAATGCTTTGAATCTTATGTTTTTACTAACCCTTTGATATAATGTTTTATTGAAGTCTTTGGTTGCATATTTTGATCACACATTTTACCACACACACTATGAATTAGTCTTACAAGAAGACACACATAAATCAATAAAATAACATGCCTCCATCATTGTTTATCTAGTCAAAGACATCATTGATTTTCTAAAAAGACACGATTCAAAAAAATCAAGTAACACCCCGAAATAACATCGATTGTGTTTGTAGATCCATATTTTAGAAGAACTTCATCCATTTTTATGTTTATTCAAGCTTTTAATCCTAATTAAGACTTGATCATATTTTATTATTTTGATTAAGTAAAAACAAGTTTTACAAGGACCTGAAACCTATAACAAAGAGTTTAAAGATAATCAATAATAGTTTGAAAAGAAACTATGCCTTAGCACCAAGGAACTTAAGCTAACAGATAGACATCAACAATTGAGACAAAAGGCTGCATCCCAAAAATCATAGAACAAGATAGAAAAAATATGGGACAATAGAAAAAGATAGCTAAATGCATTTCATCAGGTCCTAAGCTTGGACCACCATTAACTGCATCAGATCTATAGAGTTCTTGAGCTATTCCAGCTCCTTGTCTTCTTTTGTGATGCTCTTTCTTGCACTAGCACGATTACGTTTCCTAGGTCTCATTGTGTCCTTTAGGTCCCTAACCTCTTTTTTCCCCTTTGTCTACTCCATCTTATCCACCAAAATCTTTGCATGATCAGTGTAGGCTTTAATACTGACAAGGATTCGTTCCCCAATTTTCCTCATGTTATCTTCAAGTTTATCCACTATGTTATGCAACATCTGAAGCTTTCCCACGAAGTCCCCATCACCCACCTTGTCCTCTTTCTCTTCCAACATTTTTTCCATCTCACAAAACTTATTAACCATAGTTGCAAAGGCATCCACTTTACCAACAACATCCTTCATTTCATCGAGGCAAACTACAACCAGTTTATCACCAATACTAATTTTCTTTAGGAGGCTGAAATCACACCCCATCGTGCTAATTTAGTTTTTGAACACACCCACATCCTCCATCATCTTCCCCAGCATACTGTTGAAATCTAGAAGACAATTTTTATGTTTCATCATTTCACTTACCCTACTTCTCCCTTTGTCAGTATCTTTATTAGAAGTAGCCTTGGTCCCTATACTATCTCTGTCAAGTCTTTCCACAATATCATCCATAACCTGGTTAACATTTTCTAGATTATCCTCCTCCTTCAGCGGAGACATTTTCTCCTCACCCAAATTACCAATGTCACCATCCAAACTTACATCCCCTATCTACTCACCAATTTTACCCTCAACACTCTTCTCCTTCTCCAATTCCTCCTCATCTTTAGAAGAATATTGTTATTTCTTCTTACTGGTGCTTTTCATCCTTTTATTCTTTTTTCTTCTACCACTGGGCTCACCTTTCTTCCTCTTTCTTCCTTTAATCTCCCTATCTCCCTCACCCTCTTCATCTTCTGTATCCTTCTCCATTTTAGACTCTTCCACAACAGTCTTAATCTTCTTTTTATTTGATAGGGAACCCTTAAATTTAGCCTTCTTCAGGGTTTTACCCTTAGAAGGCACCTTCTCATCATCTTCTATTTCCTCATCATACATTATATCATCTTCTTCATCGCCTTTTGTCTCCTCTTCATCCTAGGCATTACCTTTCAGAAAGGGTTTCTCCACCTTTTTAGTTTTCAAAAGATCATACACTAGAAGCATTAATACCTGGTGCAACACATGGTCCCCTTTGGGATCTTTCTCAAGACCTTTGATGGTGAAATCCATCAAGCTTAGCAAGTAAAAAGGAAGACTAACTTTCATTCCATGTCTAAAATGGTTTAATAACATAAAATGGTGCCCATATACTCTGGTAAATCTATCATCGAGCATTATATAGTTGATTATAACATATAAAACATACCTCTATAGCTTAGATATGCGCTTAGGGTTAAGGATGAGGTATCCTCCTTCACCAACCTCTTCTTTTCCTTCTTTATTACATGGAACTTCTTGGGAGATTTGTTAGAGATGCTCCTATCTTTGTAAAATTTCAGCCCTTCCATACTCATACCAGTTGCTTCTATAATAGTTTCCTCTTTAACCTCCATATACTGATTACCCACAAGCACCCTACCATTCTTCCAAGTTTCGAAGAATTGCTTCAAAATTGAAGGGTTTCTTCCATGTAGCATCTCCACATATCCCTCCATTCCACCTCTTTTTAGAATACTCCAAACCTCCTTATTCTGTTTCCACTTGTTGCAGTTCACCAGGTCAAATATTTTCTTGCTTCCACCCATATCGCCTCTCTTTTTAATCTTCTCTGTGTCTCTTGAAATCAACCCACAATTTGATGACATTTAACCGATTGAATGTTTGAAGATGTTAAGTTGATGATCATGCAAGGCATTAAATCAGTTAATGTATTGTATTGCCATTGATGTCAACTTGATATAATCTGTATGGTCATTACTGCCAAAGACTTCAAAGAACCAATGAATCAAGGCTATGCTATCAGTAATTCATATAAGTCAAGTATTCACTAAGTGACTATTTACATTGATGGAGTGCACACCAACAGACATAGTAAAAGAGAAAAAGTCATAGTGTTACCCAATGAGCTAATGCATAGTATTATCGACGAGCAAAGTCATAGTGTTGCCCGATGAGCAAAACACAGAGTAACTCAACGGAAAGAATTTCAGTGTTTCCCGACAAAAAAGACAATGATGGAGATTGCGATGACAACTAGTGTCACACCGACGGAACAGTCAGTTATCACTGATGACTAACTGAATTGTTGACCGACAGAATAGAGAGTTCAAAAATGACAAAATGCTTAGCTGTCAAGAAGCTGTAAATAGACTTAATGGATACTTATCACTGTTTTAATCATCCAGATAAAGCCGGAGATAATTAATTGATTTAAAGCTAATTTTTCTAGTTGGCAAGAAGATCCCTTTGAGATAAAAATAAAGTTTTCTTTAAATCTAATTGGCAAGAATTTGGATCACGCCAAGATTCAAGAAAGCCAAGAAAAGGTAAATCATGTCTTTAAAGACACAAATCTGATTCATTACGAATAAGGGAGTGAGGGGTGAACAAGAGAAGAGGAAAGATGCTAAAGAAAATCTTCATTCAGTCTTGATCAATCAAGCTAAGGAAAGACCTAGATTTTGTAGACACCAAGGAACAGTGAGACAACATCACATAGAAGAACAGTGTGGAGAAAAGGTATATAATTGATTATATTGATCAGAGAGGTAATGCACTTACAATAGATTTGAAAATGTGCAATTAAGTTGTATGTATGACCATATCATAAATTTTTCAGTTTAACCATTGAAGCATCAAGTCTCTTAACTGAGCAGGACTTAAAAGTCTTCTACAATTGAGATAAATCCCAAGGAGTATCAAAAAGTTTGATCATGAAAGTAACATTGGATATGCCCAATACCTATTGACAGGCCAAGTGAGTGTTTGATCAAGGATGGTAGCATTAGATGTCAGATACTAGGTGACAAACTATCTTTTAAATCCTCTAACAAGGTCACACCTAATAGTGTGTTTGTAACCTTTAACAGGGTTGGCTCCTAACAGAGCTCACTTCAGAAGAGTGAAAATTTGGGGTACCGGTCCCAGTGGTTTTTCCCTTAACAGGGTTTCCATGTTAAAAATCCATGTGTTATGTGTTTATGTTTCATTACTTTACTGGTTTACATTTTACATATGCAGTTCTGGATTTATCGGTATACTCTACATATTTACTATGTTTTGGTAAATAGTTGACTGCTTATCGGTAATCATATAGAAGAGAGACTTACAAAGCAATCCAACAAGTAGAAAATTGATATAATTATTTCAAGACATTCATCTTGTACGACAGAAGTTAACTAGAGGCATAATTTGTGGCTATAGGTTTTAAGGGTTGATTTAAGGATTAATTTTTGAGGCCACTGATTCACCCCCCCTCCCAGTTATTACTAACAATTGGTATCAGAGCTTGTGTGCTTAAAAGGAAGGTTTCAAGACCTAAGCTAAAGATCACAAGATGAATAGATGAGATGTACCCAAGTTGAATAAAGATAATTTTGCTTCATGACAGAGTAGAATAAGACTCCACGTATCAGGTATTGGAAATGATGTTACTCAATACTTAGATACTAAATATGTGTTTCCCACTTGAGCACCAATAGTTGAACAAATGAGCAAACTTGCATGATGATAGAGCTTGCTTCCTCACTCTTCAATGCTGAATTTGAAGATGTCAAAACCTACAAGACTACAAAGTAGGTATGGGACAAATTGATGCTTGTATATGGTGGTGACAAAAATGTTTTGAGAGCTAAGGCAAAAAGCCTTAGAGAAAAGTTTGATGATCTCAAAATGAAAGAAGGTGAAAACATCACACAATACAACACAAGAATCAAAGAGGTAGTCAGTGCTATCCAAGGAGTTGGAGGTGTACTAGAATAAGATATAGTGGTAAGTAAAATTCTAAGAACCTTACTGCCTACTTATGCTATTAGAGTATCTAGCATTCAAGAAATGAGAGTAGTAGCAAATAGCAATGTTACTCTAGACAATTTAATTGGAAGATTATTTCATTTGAGATGAATAACTTTGATAATAGTGTCTTACCAAACATAGAGTCTGGATTCAAAAATTCTATGAGAATAAGTAAATCAAGTCATAAACACACTATGAGAAAAGATAGTGATAGTAAAAGTGAAGAAGAAGATCTTGATGAAATTGAAGCACTTATGGATAGAAGAATGTAGAGAGGCAAAGGTAAATTACCACTTGTTTGTTTTAATTGTAAAGAGACTAGACACTTTGCTGCAAGATGTCCTAACAGAAGAAAATATGATAGAAGTAATGATAGATCATTTGAAAAGAAGTTTGACAGAGGTGATTACAGAAGCTACCAAAAATCAGAAAGAAGAGACACCCGAGACCACAAGGACAAAGGAAAGAAGGCCAGTTACCTAGAAAAATCCAAAGATGATAATACTGACACCGAATCTAAGGAAGACATCGAGATGGTGTTTGTGGCAGTAAAAGATGATTTATATGATGATGAAGAAAGGTATGTAGAAACTGCACTCATATCTAAAGTTAGTAAAAATGATGTCTGGATCATAGATAGTGGCTGCACTCACCATATGACTGGTGACAAGAAATTTTTTGAGACTTTTGAATACTATAAAGGTGGTTCAGTAAGAATGGGTAATGACACACCTTGTCCAGTTGAAGGTAGAGGAACCATAATGTTGAGTAACTAGATAAAATGTGAAAATGCTTATTTGGTAAATGGATTGAATTATAATCTATTGAGTGTTTCTCAGTTGAACAATTTAGGTCACAGAGTAGCATTTGAAAATAAGAAGGCAAAGATCTTCAATAAATCAGGAAAGCTTATTGGTACCGGTGAGTAGACAAAAGGTAACTTATTCCATCTGAATGATATTGACACCACTTGTTTGATTGCTACAAATGAAGACATATGGCTATGGCACAAAAGATTGTGTCATGTGAACTTTGAAAACATGATAAAAATTAGCAAAAAGAGAAATGTGAGAGGCTTACCAATGATGACCAATCCCGACAATATCATGTGTAAGAACTATCAAAAAGGTAAGATTAAAAAGTCTAGTTTCAAAAGAAAAACCCATACATCTGATGTCATTCTATAATTAGTCCATATTGATTTATTTGGACCTATGAGGACAAAGAGTTATTATGGAGATATATATTTTATTCTCTTTGTTGATGATTACTCTAGAATGATGACATTCATGTTAGGACAGGATAATACTGAGAGGGTGGGGGGGTGAATCAATATTATAACAGTTAATTAAATTCTTCAACCACTTAAACATTAACCATACAATTACAATAAAGGAAAGAACATAAACAAATAATACAGAACTCATAACACCATGATTTGTTTACGAGGAAACCCTGGCCAAGGGAAAACCCCGGTGGGGATGACACTCACAAGCATGTACTAAAGTATAATGTCCTTGTAAGGAGACCTAGCCCTGTTAGGAGCTGAATATTACATAGTACATTTCCCTATTAGAGGAATAAAAACCCTGTTAAAGGTTCACAAAACCCTGTTAGGGGCCAATAATCTTACAACTGTTGCAATGTAATTCTGTTACAAAAGGTTCTTAGTCATGAACAAAAACAAGCATCACAAATGCTTTGATAGATTATTTATAGCTCTGCCATTCTCTACTCTTCCATTCACATGTCTTCTCTTTCAGATATAATACTACACACACTTCACTTCATCGCTACTTCATCTTTACAAAAAATATCTTACATATATATCTTTTAACTTTATAAAGTCGCCTCTCAGTATGAATATTAAAAATAGTACTAAGTCTGCCTTCAACACAAAATACATTTAATATAGTAAATATCAAATGCATAGTTGGTGCACTTGCATAGTCAAAGTATAGATTATCAATAACAAAAATACAACTTTGATTTCCTGGAGTCCAAGTCATACTCCCTTATTCTTCACTGCTGTCCAACTGCTCTGTGTCATTTTTCTCTGCTATGTATCAGTCTTCAAATCCTTATAAATTATCATAAAATTAACCAAATCCAAATTGATCTTAGGTGTATGTCATAAATACTCCATACTATCTTCCACTAAGCTCGCATGCCTTAATTCATTGATCTCTATCTTTGATATCCAAAACAATACTGTACCTCTATTTCTGTACTTAGTCGATTTTGGACATACCAAAACTTATCTTCAAAACAATCGATCTTAAACCTAGATGTGTTGCCATAAAGGACAACCAAAAAGTGAATCACATTACCCAAATTGATCACTTACCAACAATCTCTCCCTTTGGCATTGATGAAAACACTTAACAAAAAAAAAGTACTAAGTGTTCCAACAAAACAAAATTGTCTCCACTTCTTGTCCTCATATTTTTCATTTTCTTTTCTTTATATATA
>MU225550.1:2052199-2064503 GCA_018584345.1 Thuja plicata
TATGATAGGTTTAGGAGTGTTATCTCCAAATCTAACCATACCACCTTTGTATTTGTCTAGATGAACAAATCTATCTTTGTCACCTGTCATGTGGTGTGAGCATCCACTGTCAATGATCCAATCAGTTATGACATCTACTTTGGAAATCAAGGCTAACTCTTGATCTTCTTCTTTATCTGCAATGTCCATTTCTTCAAGCAACCTTTCCATGTCTCTAAGGGAAATGAATCCAATTTGATCTTCTCCTGAATATTCATCAGTTACACCTTCTTCAGCATGGTAACATTCCTTCCTATATTTAGGTTTATAATCAGATCTGAACTTCTTGACTCTTGTGGGACATGTAGATGCAAAGTGACCAATCTTATTGCATGAAAAACACTTGAATGGGAGCTATCCTTCATACTTTCCTTTTCCTTTCTTTTCTCTCTTAGCAATCATGGCAATGATCTCTTCTAGCTCTTCATCAGTTTCTTCATTCTCATTATGACTAGAGATGTGTGAGGATTTCTTACCGTAGATGGAAGCTTTGAAGGTTGTTTCATTCTTAGGTTCAGTCTTCAATCTTGATATCTCAAGTGCAGAGATTTTGCTGATCAAAGTCTCTCTCTTGAAGTCTTTAGAAAACTGCATGGTCTGATCTAGAATGTTGATTTTTCTTTCATAGTCTGCTGTCAATGTAGTCATTAACTTGTCCATTATGTCTTCTTCTTAAATTTCTCCTCCATTATTTATAATTCCAGATACTGCTTCATTTATCCTCTGATTATAATCTCTAATGTTTTCTTCAGGTAACATTTCAAGACTATTATATTTCTTTTTCCATGTCTTTCTGCGTGCATTCTTTGCTTGGATGTCTCCTTCAAACATATCTTCCAAATACTTCCATATGGTATAATCTCGGTCAACTTTCTTGATCTCAAAAAATTCATTGTCTGATAGGGCACTAATAAGGGATTCTTTGGCAATAGCATTTTCTTTGAATACCTCCTTCTATTTTTTTTTAGCATCATCCTTTGCAAGGTCTTTTAAAGATGGAATATCAACTTCTTGTGTAGCAATCTCAAAGATCTCAAAGCCAACACATTGTAGATGTGTTATCATTTTGTTCTTCCAATCCAGATAGTTCTCTCCATCGAACTTAGGAATCTCTTTTCTGAAGTATGCCATCTGATTTACCTTAAGCTATTTAGGCTTTATCTTCAAGGCACTTGGCTCTAATACCAATTGTTAGAATACTTCAGGGATAACTGAGAGGGGGGGGGTGTGAATTAGTTATCAACAACTTTATCTTTTCTTATACTTATTAATCTAGATTGATACAAAGTAAATGCACATTTAGATAAAACATTACACAACAAATCAATTTGGTTACGAGGAAACCAAGTGGTAAAAACCCCGGTGGGAATTAGTACCCACAAAGAACTATACTATTTATAGTAATCCCTGTTAAAAGATCTTTCAACCCTGTTAGGAGTTGTTCATTACAATGCAGTAGTATAGTGAATTGGTTAAGGGTCTAACCCTGTTAGGAGTCTTTTACAGTAACCCTATTAGGGGTGGTGGACTCATTGTCCAAGTGGTGAAGGCTACAACCTTCTAGATATTTGATACACACTGTATCAACAAGATGAACTAATGCTTGTGACACTGCTTGTCTAATTAGTTCCTTTTGTGCGCTGATGCTTTAAACTCTTGTATATCCCTACAACAATCTTATCTGTATTTGAAAAGCTTCAACTTCAATATCTATATTATCAACATATGATAAATATAGCTCTGCTGCTTTTACACTCTGCTCTTCTTTTCTTATCTCTGGCTTTCACAACTCTTCTTGTCACAAATGACCTTCTATAAGTACATACACCAAGTATGAGATCATGGGACCTGTTAGACAACTCTTCATAACATCCTTGTTGGCTCTACTAAGCGCGCAAGCATAATTACAACCACACAAGTATAAACTGAATAGACGCGTCACTTCACTAAGTCGGCTTTACCAAATTAACCATAACTTTGTAATCTTCTTGAAATACATTTGGCACCTTTAGATTAATATAAAAAACTCATAACTCATCATGAATATACACACACATATCCTGATGATAGGCGCAACTCAATAAACACGTTACATACGTCGGCCTTAAACCGTTATTTCTCTAGAACTGTAACCGTCAATAACAAAATTACATATCTTTACTGAAACATCATATCTGGGTCTACGTGTATGAACATAGAATAATAAACATGTCAACAACATGTATCTATCCATGCAAGTCTTCATGTCATCATCTGAGTCTTCTTTTATCTGAACTACAAGATCTTCTCTTTGACTTCTGGAAATTTCAAGTTGTTCTTTTAGTTTCTTTATGAATTTCTCAGCTCTTTAGATGTTGAACTTCAATTCACCATTTTCTACTTTAGCATTATCAAGGTCTTCAAGTGCAGCTTCAAAGTTCTCTTGTAAACTATTCAAATCCATTCTGATCTCCCTCAAGCTGTTAGACTTTCTCTCCAAGGGCCAAAAGCTTTGATACCAATTGTTAGGATTGGATAATACTAAGAGGGGGGGTGAATCAGTATTATAAAAGTTAATTAAATTCTTCAACCACTTGAACATTAACCATACAATTGTAGCAAAGGAAAGAACATAAAAAAATAAAACATAACTCATAACACTATGATTTTTTTATGAGGAAACCCCGGGGGGGATGATATCAACAAGCATGTACTAAAGTATAATGTCCCTATAAGGAGACCTAGCTGTGTTAGGAGTTGAATATTACATAGTACATTTTCCTGTTAGAGGAATAACAACCCTGTTAAAGGTTCACAACACCCTGTTAGGGGCCAATGAGCTTACAACTCTTACAATGTAATTCTGTTGCAAAAGGTTCGCAGTCAAGAACAAAAACAAACATCAAAAATGCTTTGATAGTTCCTTTATAGCTCTGCCATTCTCTTCTCTTCCATTCGCATGTCTGCACTTTTAGATATAATACTACATACACTTCACTTCATCGCTACTTCATCTTTACCAAAAAGATCTTACATATATATCTTTTAACTTTACAAAGTCGACTCTCAGTATGAATATTACAAATAGTACTAAGTTGACCTTCAATAGAAAATACATTTAATATAGTAAATATCAAACACATAGTCAATGCACTTGCATATTCAAAGTATAGACTAGCAATAACAAAAATACATCTTCAATTTCCTGGAGTCCAAGTCATACTCCCTTATTCTTCGCTGCGGTCCAACTGCTCTGTGTCGCTGTTCTCTGCTGTCTGTCAGTCTTCAAATCCTTATAACTTATCATAAACTTAACCAAATCCAAATCGATCTTAGGTGTATGTCAGAAATACTCCATACTATCTTCCACTAAGCTCGCATGCCTTAATTCATCAATCTTTGTCTTCGATGTCCAAATAAATACTGTACCTTTGTTTCTGTACTTAGTCACCTTTGGACATACCAAAACTTATCTTCAAAACAATCGATCTTAAACCTAGATGTGTTGCCATAAATGATAACTAAAAAGTGAATCACATTACCCAAATTGATCACTTGCCAACAAGTCATGTGTCTAAAAGATAAATCAGAAGAATTTAAGATGTTTAAAAGGTATAAGGCAATGGTTGAGAAACAAAGTGGTGAGGAATTGAAATGCTTAAGATCAGATCGAGGAGGGGAATTTATTTCAGATGAATTCACTAACTTTTGTAATGAGCATGGAATCAAAAGATAGGTCTCTGCACCAAGAACACCATAGAAAAATGGAATTGTTGAAAGAAGGAACAGATCCATAGTTGATTGTGCAAGGACACTAATGATAGAGAAAGGAATCACCCAAATCTTTTGGAGAGAAGCTGTCAGTACTACTGTTTACACATTGAACATAGTACAATTGAAGAAAGACACCAAAAAGACACCTTATAAGCTTTGGTATGGATACACACCCAATGTAAGTTATTTCAAAAAATTTTGCTGTCAATGTTATATCTTAAAAGATGATAGAAATGGAAAAATTGACTCCAAGAGTGATGAAGGAATCTTTCTAGGGTATTCTACCAAGAGAAAGGCTTATAAATGTCTAAATAAGCCCTCTAACAAAATTGTTGAAAGTGAAAATGTAAAGATAGATGAATTTGCAAAGAAGAATGAAAAGGAAAGCACTAAAGAACCAGAAGACTACAATAAGTTTGCTTACAATGAGGCACCTGACACTCTACACGACCAACTATGTAGAGCTCCCAAGCAACAGATCATTGCACCCAAGCATCAGGTTGCAAATACCGATGATCAAAATATTGCTCAAGATGATACACAAAGTGATGGAGAATAGAATGAAGAACAAAATGATTATCAATCTGATAGATAAAGAGCTAAACCTGTGCTTCCAAGATATGTCAGAAAGAAGCATCCACAGAACCAGATCATTGGAGACAAGAAGGCTGGTATGAGAACCATAAGTAAGTCTCTAAATACAATATGTCTTATTTGTGATTATGAGCCAAAATATGTCAATACTACACTTGATAATGATGAATGGATAAGTGCTATGAATGAAGAGATTGACCAGATAGAGAAAAAAAAGACATGGAAACTTGTACCGAGACCAGATGACAAGAATGTCATCGGTACAAAATGGATATTCAGGAATAAATTGAATGAGAATGGAGAAGTCACCAAAAATAAAGCAATACTAGTATGCAAGGGGTATGCACAAGAAGAAGGGATTGACTATGGAGATACCTTTGCACCCATTGCAAGGCTAGAAGGAGTAAGAATATTACTTGCTTATGCTGCATATAAAGGCTTTAAGGTATACCAAATGGATGTCAAGTCTGCATTCCTGAATGGAATACTTGAAGAAGAGGTATACATTGAGCAACTAGAAGGGTTTGTTGATCCAGACAAGAGGAGCATGGTATGTAGACTACACAAAGCCTTGTATGGATTGAAATAAGCACCCCGAGCCTGGTATTAAAGACTTCATTCCTATCTTATAAGTATTGGACTTGTAAGGACTAGTGAAAACAATAATCTTTATTTGAAGGAAGATACTGATGCTAACATTTTGATTGCTGAGATATTTGTTGATGACATCATATTTGGAGGCAATGATATGCTATGCAAATCATTTTCAAATGAAATGAGAAAAGAGTTTGAGATGTCTATGTTTGGAGAGATCATGTTCTTTCTTGGTCTGCAGATCATGCAACAAGATGAAGGTATTTTCAATACACAATCTAAGTACATCAAAGAAATACTGAAAATATTCAAGATGGAAGAGACCAAACCAGTTGGAACACCGATGGCAATTGGATGTAAGTTGACAAAGGAGGACAAGTCATCAGAGGTAAATCAGACTTTGTACAGATCAATGATTGGGAAACTCATGTATGTTGTACATACTAGACCAGATATTGCACATGTAGTAGGAATAGTTGCAAGATTTTATGCTAATCCCAGAGAATCACATATGACTGCTGTGAAAAAAATTCTAAGATATCTGAAGAATACCGAGCAATATGGCTTATGGTATAGAAGAGAAGGCAAATTTGAACTTAAGGTCTTTACTGACGCTGATTGGGCTGGAAATATTGATGACCAAAAGAGCACAACTGGAGGTGCATTCTTTATGGGTGATAGACTTGTCACATGGATCAACAAGAAGCAATGATGCATCTCCCAGTCTATTGCAGAAGCAGAGTATGTTGCTGCTGCTGCAAATTGCTCAAATATTGCATGGATCAAATAGTTATTGGAAGGTATGCATATGAAAATTCTTGAACCAGTAATTATCTACTGTGATAATACAAGTGCAATAAAAATTTCCAAGAATCTAGTCATGTATGCTAAAACAAAGCATATTGCCATCAAGTATCATTATTTGAGAGAACAAGTTCAAGAAAAGGAGGTGATACTTGAGTATGTGCAATCAATGGAGCAATTGGCTGATATCTTCACCAAGCCACTACCCAAGGATGCATTTGACTACTTGAGAAAGAGAATAGGGGTCAGACCCTTGTCTACTGGTCAGTAAGATGACTAGAAGGCTGCATCAGCCTACATATTATCAGAATATCATTCATGTTGATGCAAGTAGAGAGATGAACATCAAAGATAAATCTATATCCAGCAAGGTATTTATCTACTCCATGCACCAGAGTTATTACTGATGGATTGGAAAATTCAAGGAATATATTATGGATAAAAAGGATGCGTTTGGCATTACTGTCAAAAGCTTGTTTGACAAAGATGTTTGTTTTGGAATTATTTTCAAAGGGAGAGAGATATCTCATTATCATACTGATAAAAGGAGAGATTATATCCATTATCACCTCAGGGAGAGATTATATCCATCAAAGTACCCAAAGGGAGAAATGTAACAAGAAAGGGAGAGTACACACGAAGAGAAAGAATTGCTGACAAGAGACATCACAAGAAAGGAGAACAGTCAAAGGGAGAGAGTTTGACACAGAAGGAGAACACATCACATCAAAGAAAGAAAGAGTATACATCTATCCAGTGAAGGGATTGAAGACAGACAAAAAGCTGCAAGAATCAAACCAAAGCTATTTGAGCTTATCGAAAGCCAAACATTTGTAATAGTTACATTAGGAAAGCTTGATGAAACTATATATTTTATATTGTATTAGTAAGAGTATAGTATGGTAATGGAGTATGTTGCCATCAATTCCAAAGGGAGAGATTGATGACATGTAACTGATTGAATGTTTGAAGATGTTAGGTTGATGATCATGCAAGACATTAAATCAGTTAATGTATTGTATTGTCATTGATGTCAACTTGATATAATCTGTATGGTCATGGAAATACTACCAAAGACTTCAAAGAACTGATGAATCAAGGCTATGCTATCAATAATGCATATAAGTCAAGTATTCACTAAGTGACTATTTACACTGACAAAGTGCACGCCGACTGACAGAGTAAAAGAGAAAAATTCATAGTGTTACCCGTCAAGCTAATGCACAGTATTACCGACGAGAAAAGTCACAGTGTTTCCCGATGAGAAAAACAAAGAGTAACCTGACAGAAAGAATTTTAGTGTTGCCCAACGAAAAAGACAAGGATGGATATCCCGATGAAAACTAAAGTCACACCAATGGAATAGTCAGTTATCACCGATGACTAACTAAAGTGTTGACTTACAGAATAAAGAGTTCAGAAATGAAAAAATGCTTAGCTATCAAGAAGCTATAAATAGACTTAACAGATACTTATCATTGTTTTAATCATCCAGATAAAGCTAGAGATAAGTAATTGATTTAAAGTTGATTTGTCCAATTGACAAGAAGATCCCTTTGAGATAAAACTAAAGTTTCCTTTAAATCTAATTGGCGGGAATTATGGATCACGCCAAGATTCAAGAAAGCCAAGAAAAGGTAAATCATGTCTATAAAGACGAACCCAATTCATTATGAATAAGGGAGTGAGGGGTGAACAAGAGAAGAGGAAAGATGCTAAAGAAAATCTGAAGGAGAAGAGAGTCTTCATTCAGTCCTGATCAATCAAGCTAAGGAAAGAGCTAGATTCTACAGACACCGATGAACAGTGAGACAACATCACAGAGCAGAACAGTGTGGAGCAAAGGTATAGAATTGATTATATTGATCAGAGAGGTAATGCACTTACAATAGATATGAAAATATGCAATTAAGTTGTATGTATGCATAGATCATTAATGTTTCAGTTTAACCATTGAATCTTCAAGTCTCTTAACCGAGGAGGACTTAAAAGTCTTCTACAATTGAGATACATCCCAAGGAGTATCAAAATTTTTTATCATGAAAGTAGCATTGGATATGTCCGATTCCTATTGATAGGCCAAGTGAGTGTTTGATCAAGGATGGTAGCATTAGATTCCAGATACTAGGTGACAAACTATCTTTTAAATCCTTTAACAAGGTCACACCTAACAGTGTGTTTGTAACCTTTAATAGGGTTGGCTCCTAACAGAGCTCACTTCAGAAGAGTGAAAATTTGGGGTACCAGTCTGAGTAATTTTTCCCTTAACAAGGTTTCCACGTTGAAAATCCATGTGTTATGTGTTTATGTTTCATTACTTTACTGTTTTACATTTCACATATGCAGTTCTGGATTTATCAATATACTCTGCATATTTACTGTGTTTCAGTAAATAGTTGATTTCTTATCGGTAATCATACAGAAGAGAGATTTACAAAGAAATCTGACAAGTAGAAAATTGATATAAGTATTTCAAGGCATTCATCTTGTAGGACAGAAGATAACTAGAGACATAATTTGTGGCTATAAGTTTTAAGGGTTGATTTAAGGATTAATTTTTGAGGCCATTGATTCACCCCCCCTCTCATTTATTACTAACAAAAATTGTCATTCTTAATGACACAATCCTCACTATACTTTGCAAACATAACCCAAAATTCATGCCAAATCAAGAGCGTTATCCCATGATTGTACTTCGCACAGAAAAAGAAATGATGAAGCCTCACTTTGCAATTAAGTCTCTTCATTAAAAATACCAATTTTGAACTCCTTTTGCCTACTCCGTAAACGGTCTTGATCTATTAATTATTTCACCTCAAAAGGAAGATCCTCCATATCATCCCACTTCATCATCACATCCAACTTGCAAGCCGCATTGGCAGCCTAGTCAGCAACCATGTTGGTTTCTCTGTAATTATGCGTGATGACGTATTCTTCGAAAGAGAAAATTAATTTTTTTTTCCTTTTGAATAACATATTAGATAGTCCATGAAGGGGTGGAAACATTATTTAAACATTTAATAATATTCAAGGAGTCTCCCTCAAGCTAAATTTTTTTGCATCCCTTTTCCTTAGCCATAACTAATCCAAGGTAAGCAACGTTAGCCTTTGCTACATGATTGGTTTGAGTACCTATTGGTTTTACACACACCCCTTCAAAATCACCATTCTCATCTCTGATCACCATAACACAACTAGCCACCCTGGGTTTCCTTTTGAAGGACCATAAAAGTTAACCTTCATACACCCTCTTGGAGGGAAAACCCATCTTGCTTCCTCTCTCAACAAATCCTTATTTCTCTTTTCATATTACCTTTAATCTTCCATTTGTTAAAAAAAGTAATGTCCCCCATATCTAAAGGTTCAATCAGGTTACCCTTCAGATAAAGGTTCTCCATCAGCGCTCTTTTTATATTATGAAAAAACACCTTTTCATTAGAAGCCTTATTTCTGAAAAACTCTATCATTTCTCTCTTTCCAAACCCCCAACAAATATAAGGTAAAATGAAGTTCCAGACATTGACAATAGTATCATTCTTTGATGGAGGCACCCAAGTAGTGAAAAGGATCGGTAAATCCTCTGGGAAAATCCAATCAAAATTTAGTAACTTTAAGCATTTTCCCCATATTTTTCTTACATAAGGGCAATGGATGATCATATGATTAACGATTTCCTCATCATGTTTGCATAAGTAACATATGTTAGCCAAAGTCATACCCCTTCTTCTCAAATTGTCAGTAGTAAGGATCTTGTTTTGGAGCATGATCCAAAAGAAGACATTGATTTTAGGAGTAAGGACCTTTATCCAAGTATTAGCCTAGCAAGGCTCAATATGATTCTCATACTCTTGGTGATACAAAGAGGAAATAGAAAATTTACCACTAGTGTTGTACTTACAAATAAGGTTGTCCTCTTCCTTAATCACAGTCATAGAGTTCACGATTTTATTAAGGTTTCTGAGAGATTGATCAATAACAGAGAGATCAATCCAATGGTCTCTCTCCCAATAGTTAGCCACTTTGATTCCAAACCTCATCTTACACTGATCTTAAAAAGAACTCCACTTAGGGATCTCCTTCAAGGGGTGATTCATCAACCACTCGCCATCCCAAAATTGAGTTGTTCTACCATCTCCCACTTTCAACTTTAATCCTTTCCTGATAGTCTCCTTATTTCTCAAGACATGCTTTGAGATAAAGGATCCTCTAGGGTTGGTTTCATGACTAATAAAGATATGTAGAGTGGGTCACTCCTTATTGTATTTATTCCCCCAAATGGAGGTCCATTCACCATTAGAATTGAAAAATATCCATATCAGTTTAGCTAGAAGATTGTCATTCAAACTTCTAATTCTGCGCAGCCCTAAACCACCTTTATTCACATGCCTAAAAACCTTCTCCCAAGCTATAAGAGCAATCCTTTTTTTATTTTCCACCCCATTCCAGAAGAATTTTTTATGGATTTTTTCAATAGCCTCTCCATACTTCTTGGGAATTTTGAATATACTAAGGGCATAAAGAGATAGACTTTGCAGAGTGGATCTCAGAACCTGAATCTTACCTGCTTGACTCAGCAATGTGCCCTTCCAACCAACCAATTTACTATGAAATATGTCCACTAAAAATCTCCAAAAATAATTAGGAGGCTCCAAGAAAAGAGGAAGACCCAGATAAGTTCCAGGTAAAGACTCCATCTTACACCCCAAAATCTTCTTTATTCTACCTTGTCTTTGTTCAGGGACATTGGAGAATAACACTAATCTTTTCCCCCAATTTAGAAGCTATCCAGATGCTATCCCATAGTTATCTAGGGCCTTGTTATATTTTTAGCATTTTTCACTGAAGCTTCACCCATAACCACATTGTCATCCACAAATTGCTGGCATGAACAAACCTGAATAGCCGAGGAAGGATTCAAACTCTTAAAATCCCCTTTATAGACCATTTTGTCAGTGAATCCTCCCATGCATTTAGCCTTAATAACAAAGAGGACATAAGATAAAGGGTCACCCTACCTCAAACCCCTAGAATACTTAAAGAAGGGGTAGGAGAACCATTAACCATAACCAAAAAGGTTGCTGTGGAGACAAGTTGATGAATAAGTTCTATACTTTTGTTATCAAAACCAAAGGCCATGAGAATTTTTTTTAGAAAATCCCAATCAACCCTGTCATAAGCTTTGGATAAATCTAACTTGAGATTAAATCCCTACTTTTTAGACATAACCAGAGAATGCACATTTTCATGAATAGAAATAATGGAGTCCATGATCTTCCTGGTAGGGAAAAATCTATTTTTCTGCCAAGATATGATAGCAAACAAAATAGAGAGAATCCTAGTGGTCATCACTTTTGATAGAATCTTATAGACAAAGTTACATAAGATTATCAGTCTAAACAGATCCATTTTGGAAGCCCATTTTTTCTTAGGGATAAGAGAAATGAACCTCCCATTCAATTCTTTCAATAATTTCCTGGATCCAAAAATTTCCTTTACAACACTGGTGACATCTTTCTCAGTAATATGCCAAAACTGATGGAAAAAAACATGGAAAACCCATTCGAGCTAGGGGATTTATCCCCTTAAAAAGAAAAGACAACCCTTTTTATTTCATCATTAGAAGGGATAGCAATGAGAAGAGCATTCTGGTCCTCATTCAGAATAGAAGGAATACAATCCAAGAAGTCCCTTTGAGATTCCTAGTCCAGGTTCTCCTTTTTAAAGAGATTCTAAAAAAAAACTTTTAGCCTCCTTTCTGATAGTATCTTCATCTTCAAAACTTGTGCCATTGATAACCAGTCTAGAATTTTTTTTCACCATCCTATGCTTGAGAGTAGTCATGAAAATGTATTTTGAGTTCCTGTCCCCTTCTTTTAGAAATATTTTTCTAGATCTCTGTCTCTAGAAGGTCTCTTCTTTAGATATTATATCATGATACTCCACCAGTTTCTCATTTTCCTTTTCTCTTGATATCTTATTATAAACTTCCAATTGTATGCCACCATGAATTTCCTTCAACTCCAAACTTATATTGGCTTTTGAAGAGAAAATGTTGCCAAAAATGTCCTTGTTCCATGTTTTAATATTTTCCTTTACTTGTTTCATTTTTTTAGCAAGGATGAACATGGTTGTCCCTTTTATTCTTATCCTCCACCATTCCTCTATATTTTGTTCCACATTTGGGTGCAAGGTCCACATATTCTCAAATCTATAAGGGAAGTTTGTTTTCATAGTGTAGACATCCCAAAAATATTAATATTATTATTAATATTAATTTCCCTCCTATTCCTCTAACTATTTAATTCAAATCAATTAAATAGTTTCATTTACCAATAGTTTAAACACTATTCTAATGTATTTTATTTAAATACATTGGCCTCCACAAAATCCCCCTTTAATAAATTTATATTTATTAAAATCCTCCATTTTTCCTAATTCTTCTAAGCTGTGATTTATTCAAATCTAATTTGAATTAAATCTAAACCCTAGCTAGGAACCTATTAATCCTACCCTACAGCCT
>MU225550.1:2071860-2082373 GCA_018584345.1 Thuja plicata
CCATACAAAGGCACTGAGATCACCATCCGCACAGATCCCAAGCCTTTCGCATACTGCAATGCGTTGGAGACATCCTTTCCACATTCCACTCATTACCCCGGGATTGATATTGGCTCTTCTGTCGCTAGCTCATCTCAAATCCATTCAGATCCAGAAACAATTCTCTCCTCCACCTTGTCCATGGTCAAGATCAACAACAAAGGATGTGGTGAGTACACTTTATCTGATGCCTTTGCAATTGGAGCATTGCCTATTGATCCCCACACTCAAGGCCGCCAGCCTAATTTAAGAAAAACAGAATCAGAAACAACCAGGACACTAAAATTTGGTCCTACCACTTTTGTGTCACAAGGTATTTTGGTTGGCCAAGCAATAGAACCAAACATAAATCAATGGATATACAAGGATCTATCACCCCAGGACACAAGTCGGCTCAATTACTTCAAGAAAAAGTATCCCACAACACACAAACTGGTGACAGAAAAATGGAACTATCAAGGCGGTGGCCTTTGTCATGAAGAACAAGGGATGAAAGATCCCATTGTACCAGCCTGACTTGAAAAACACCTGGGTCTTGGTATGGGCTCTGACACAACTGGGGGCACCAATGAGTTCATCAATTATTCGTCTTGTCAACCCCTGGGCAAAATCATTGACATCGAAGATATCCCGGAAGAGAAAATTGTGAAAGCCTACGATGAAACCTTCCTAGGCAATGCTATCCTACAACAACTGTCCATCCTCTTCATTAACCTCCCTCTCCGCCATCCTGAACTCATAGACTGGGACCAACCAAGTATCATACACATTGACGAGTTCCAAAGTGAGGACGCGCTTCTAAGCTTTATGGGAGCAATCGAGCAAAGCAGTGACCAAGGGCAACATTCAGCATATGTTTACAAATTGGACCCAAAGGCATAATTTGGGGAAGAGGAGAACTTTAGCCGCAAAAATGATACAGAAAATCAAAATAAAAAAGAGAAAAATCAATCTTCTAGTGAAAACCCCTCTGGGGAACTATTTGATCAGAGAAAAGTAAAAACAAAGGGCGTATCCCCTGGTGAAAACCTCTCTGAGGTGCCAGAGGATGAAGATTCTCCTCTTCCTCTTATCTGAGATTACAGGCCTGAACAGTCATCGATTCTCATTGAAGAAACAAAACTTGTTAACCTGGGTACCAAGGAAAATCCCGCCATCACATATATAGCAGCATCTTTGTCTGAAGAAGAAGAACGTGATCTTATCACTTTGTTAAAAGAATCCATCAACAAGTTTGCATGGTCTTACTCTCACATGCCAGGGTTAGACCCCAAATTGGTGGTTCACCATTTAGCAATGGACCCAAACGTCAAACCTGTTAAACAAAAGCTCAGAAAAATGCATCCTAAAGTGGCACATCTTGTCAAAGCAGAATTGGAAAAATTACTCCACACCGAGATCATCCGCCCCATTGATTATTCTGACTGGATTATTAATATGGTGCCTATCGCTAAGCTAGACAAATCAATTAGGATATGCACAGATTTCAGAGACCTTAATAAGGCATGTCCCAAGGACAATTTTCCCTTGCCAAACATAGACATGATTGTAGATCTCACAGCAAGACATGAGATGTTTTCACTCATGGATGGTTTTTACGGATATAATTAGATCTGCATCGCAAAAGAAGATCAGCATAAGATAGCATTCACAACTCCTTGGGGCACCTTTTGTTATAACATGATGCCTTTTGGCTTAAAGAACGCAGGGGCAACATATCAGAGAGCAATGACTGTCATTTTTCATGACATGATCCACAAGATCCTTGAGGACTATGTGGATGACATATTGGCAAAATCAATGAAAAGAGAAGACCACCTGGATCTTCTGTAATGTGTCTTTGATATAATTGGACACTACTCCTTAATGCTCAACCCTAAGAAATGTGTCTTTGGAGTCACATTAGGAAAACTCCTAGGCTTCATTGTATCCCGACAAGGCATTGAAATTGACCCAAAGAAAGTAAAAGCTATCATGGAGATGCCTCCACCAAAAACACTTCAACAGTTGCACAGCCTTCAAGGAAAACTACAATCTGTGCGCCGCTTCATCTCTCAATTAGCAGATAAGTGTCAACCATTCACTCAGCTTCTGCGCAAAGACAACACATTCCAGTGGGATCCTTAATGTCAGAAAATATTTGACAAGATTAAAGAATATTTGGCTAATCCACCCATCTTGGTGCCTCCTGTACCTGGTCGCCCGCTCATCTTATATATTTCTGCTACTACCACAGCACTGGGGGCACTCCTTGCTCAACTGAATGATGAAGGCAAAGAAAGGGCCATATATTATATCAGTTGAACTTTGGTGGGTTATGAGCTCAACTAATCTCCTATGGAAAAAGCATGTCTGGCAGTGGTCTTCGCCACTCAAAAACTTTGCCATTACATGCTTAGTCACACAACAAAGCTCATCTCAAAGGTGGATCCCCTCAAGTATCTACTCTCTAGGACTACACTTACAGGTCGAATGGAAAAATCGGTTATGCTGCTAAGTGAATTTGATATCTAGTATGTTGACAGAAAATCCATTAAAGGACAAGTCGTTACCGATCAGCTAGCTGAAGCACCACTGATAGATGCATATCCTCTAATCACAAAATTTCCAGATGAGCACTTGTACATGGTAGAAGAACAACCAACATGGAAACTCTACTTTGATGGGTCCTACATATCTCGTGGCGCAGGGGCAAGAATACTTTTTGTCACACCTCAAGGTGACTATATTCCCATTTTATTTAAATTGGGATTTTCTTGCACAAACAACATTGCAGAATATGAAGCGCTAATTGCGGGACTCCGCATGGCCATAGAATGGAACATCACAGATATCAAGGTCTTTGGTGATTCTCAACTCATAATCAAACAAGTCTTAGATGAGTATCAAACCAAAGATGATAAATTGATACCATACAAGAAAATGGTTGACAAGCTAAAAGAACATTTCCTCCACTTGCAGATAACACAGGTACCACACATACAGAACAAAGTTGCTGATGTAATGGCCACAATTGGTTCCCTTCTTGAGATTCCTCATGAATCTACACAATATGAATTCTTAGTTGAGCAACTACACGCTCCCGCTTATGATAATGATGAATCAAATCGCGTATGTGTCTTGGTTGGTCCCCAGTCCCTGTGGTACCACGATATCCAAGATTACTTACAAAATGGTATCATATCTCCCCATCTCACTACCAAACAATGCTAAAATTTTATCCGAAGAGCATCCCGTTACACCCTCATAGCCAATACCCTATATCATCGAGGCTATCACAATGTACTTTCCAGATGTTTAGATGAAAATGAAGCTGCCCAGGCTTTACAAGAAGTACATGCTGGAATCTGCGGTGCCCACGCGAGTGGCATGGTCCTAGACAAGAAACTTCTATGTATGGGATACTACTGGCCTACAATGGAACATAATTCTTGTGAATTTGTCAAAAAGTGCCTCCCTTGTCAACAACACGCTAATCTGATTCATGCTCCTGCTCAGGATCTCATACCTATTGCGCCTCCTTGGCCTTTTTCTTGTTGGGGTTTTGACCTTGTTGGTAAGATTACTCCCTTCTCCTCTGAAGGCCACAAGTACATAATCATAGCTATGAAATACTTCACAAAGTGGGTCGAAGTGATCCCGCTAACACTTACTACTGGTGTCCAGATATCCAAATTCATCCTTTATCACATCATTTTCCGCTTTGGCATACCCTCCACCATCTTCATAGATCATGGTACCCCATTTGAAAATCAACACGTTAGTGATCTTTGTGCTCGCCTCCATATCCATCATCATTTCTCCAATCCATACTTTTTGCAAGGTAACGGCCAAGCTGAGGCAACTAATAAAACCATCCTCAAAATCCTCAAGAAAGTTGTCAATGATACTGGTCATGATTGGCGTCTCCAAATCAATCCTGCCCTTTGGGCATACCGCACTTCTTACCATTCTCCTACTGGCATCACTCCCTATTCCCTAGTCTACAGTGCTGAAGCAGTCTTACCAATTGAGGTTGAACTACCTTCTCTCCGAGTATCTCTCAGAGGCCTGATTGATGATGAAGATTACCGGGTGGCACGACTCACACAGTTGGATCTCCTAGATGAAAAGCGCCAGTAAGCTTATGATCACTTGATTGTCTACCAAAATAGACTCAAGAGAAACTATAATAAGAAGGTTCACCCACGTCAGTTCCAAGTAGGAGACCTTGTGCTGAAAGAAAATCAAAAGGTGGGTATTGATTGTGAGAAGAAAGGTAAATTTGAAGTCACTTGGCAAGGCCCATACGTTGTCACTACAAGCTTTGGTTCTGGGGCATATCAACTCTCTACCCCAGAAGGAGAATCCTTGAATTATCCTATTAACATCATTCACCTCAGGCGCTTCTATGCTTGAAGGTTGATTGTTCATTCCAGTTATCTGAGAAAATCCATAAAAAGTATAAAAAGTCCTGAAAAAAGCACAAAAAAAAAATAAAGAAAGAAAGAAAGAGATCAGCTCTGAAGAAACCAGAAAATTTAACCTACAGAAACTGAAGGAAATTCTATGGAAGAACCCGGAGCACTTGGAAGCACTGCAAAACAATCCTGGAAAAATCCCTAAAAAGTAGAAAAATGAAGCTAAAAAAAAATGGTTGTCGTAGTGAAAACCTGGTAAACAGGCACGTGAGGCAACATCAAAAAAAAAAAAAAAGAAGAAAAAAAAACAAAAAAATTCAAAAAGATCCAAAGAAATCAAAAAGAGAAATAAAGAGAAAAAATTTCATCCAATGGTGAAAACTTGGCAATCAGGCGCCTTGGACAAGTACGGGTGATGAAAACCTGGAAACAGGCATCACACATAATGGACCGTTCCATTATCTATCAAAATCTCATCTACATCTATTCCCAGCACCATTTCCACTTCCCCTATATTCCCAGGTGTTCCATACGTCCTAATGATTTCCCTACCTTGTATCCTGAGGTTTTGTACACATAATCTTGTATATTGCTGTTCATACGAGTCCTGAGCGTCAGTCCTGTAATTAGTTTTGGGTTCTCGTAGGATGTTTCTCTCCTCTTGAACTAATCAATAGACACACGCATTTTATCACACGCATCAAGGCAAGTAACGTGATCCAATCCCAAAACTCGGTAGCAACTTTGTACATACTTGTTGTGACTGGTCACTTGTAATTAAGCCGCTAGGTTTGGTCCTTGTACATTCGGGATACATCCCATCCTCCCACCATCATCCTAACATCCTGAGTCATCATCCTGCTAACATTCCCTGTCCAATCCCCCACAGTCCACCCGTCTAGTCTATCAATTGATTATGACACACACCAAAAAAAAAAAATAGCGACAATTTTGAGATTCAAATGTCACATTTGTTCAACCTCAAACAACTCATCTTCTGAGTTCTTTAGTCGCACTTTTCTCTCCTTCACTGTGGATTTTTTTGGGTATTGAAAGCAAGGAAATTGATGCAGAGAACAACTGAAAGAAAATCCAAGAACAAGAGAATGATGATCTGTTTCTCATAATGCCATTAGTTGGTGTCTTGCATTGTTACCTCACCTTCCATTATCAAATCACTTTAGCATCATGTTATCTTGCATTTTAGATTCATTTAAGGTCTTGCATTTTAGAGTCATTTAAGGTCTTGCATTTTAAGATCAATTAAGGCATCTTGCATTTTAGCACCAAATTTATAGCCATCAAGTATTCCAACTAGAGAAGATCCAGTTCATGCTACATGCATTATTAAATTCAATTCATTATTAGAATTCATTTATTCATCTTGCATTTTCAGGTCCATTTCATTTGCATTGTTAGATTTCAGGTTCATTTCATTTTGCATTTCAGATATCATATTAGGTTCATTATCTTACATTCATCCATTTTTATCATTTAGGTTCATCTTAGATTCATTTGCATCATATTAGGTTCATTATCTTGCATTCATCCATTTTTATCATTTAAGTTCATTTTAGATTCATTCATCTAGCATCATTTGCATCATATTAGGTTCATTATCTTGCATTCATCCATTTTTATCATTTAAGTTCATTTTAGATTCATTCATCTAGCATCATTTGTATCATATTAGGTTCATTATCTTGCATTTATCCATTTTCATCATTTAAGTTCATTTTAGATTCATTCATCTAGCATCATTTGCATTGTCTTAGGTTCATTAGCTTGCATTCATCCATTTTTTATTATTTAACATGATTACAACATTTAGGTTCATCATATCATTTGCATACTTAAATCATTGTCCACACATAAATCATCCATGCATAATCATCTAACATCAATACATATATTGCATCTAGGAATAACAACACATCATATCCTGCATCCACACACGTCAGTACATCACATACATATTAGCATCATCCATCCTGCATGGGTCAAACATCATATATATACATATTCAAGATATCCATATATACATCACACCCTGCAAGCATCAAGTGTCAGTAAACATGTAGTATGCATCAGTGCATCATATAGATCATACATTCTAAGCATCATACGAATCATCATATAAATCATAAACATCAGTTCTAGCAATAAGAGTCCTCATATGTCTATATATACCAATGTTTGTCAATAAAATACATCATGTGCACCTCAGTGCCAATATACATGTATAAATCTCAAAAATACAAAACTGTGTGTCATGTCATCCTCTGACAGCTCATACTGGTGGCTTTGATGAATCACCTCCCTGTTCTGGTGGTGGACGTGGTGGCATCCCCACTGATCCCTGTGAGGCAGAAGTCCGCACTGTGCTCTGTGACCAAGATCTCTCTGAATAATCCTGTCTCTGTCCCTCTGGAACAAGCTGATGGTAGAGTGCTCTATAGTGTGCTGCCTCTCTCCCTACCTTGTTCGCATCCCTATGGGCTGCGAATGCATCTGACACCACCTGGCCCACTCCACCTGCAACTGCCGCCTGTCGAGCAATATCTCGCTCTGCCCTGTATGTCTCAGCCTGCCTCAATGCTGCATCCCTCTCTAAGGTCAATGCATCAATCCGCTCTGTAGCTTGATCCATCTGTGCGGACAGTCTCTCTAACTACCCTAAAAGTGTGTCTATCTCAACATGCAGCTCTGCAGCATCCTGTGTCAGGTCTACCATAGAAAACTCACCTGAGTCCACTCTGCCCTGTAGGGTATCTAGTGACCCCTCCGCCCTGTCAGCCCGTGCCGTCTCCGCAGCCAATAATCCCTGTATTCGGGCTATCTCAGTATGTAAGCTTGCGTCAGACACCACAGCCTCGTCTAACAACCCCCGCAGTCTGGTGCACTCTGTCTGTAGACTATCTCACTCTGCGAGGACAATATCATGTGTCTCCTGAGCCACGAAACCTGCTAGTGGCCCCTGTGTCTGATCCTGTGGTGGCCCTGCTAGTGCTTGTCCCTGATCCTGCACCTGTGCTGGTGCCTATCCCTGATCTTGCACCTGTGGTGGTGCCTGTACCTGTGCCTGTGCCTGTGCCTAGGCCTGTACCTCTACTCGAGGCCTCACCCGTCTACGCGGCCTCCTCTATCCCATTGTTGAACTCTTAGGGGCATCCCCAACCTCGGTCCCATCATCCACATCTAAGTCTCCTGTCAGCTGCTCATGAGTGACCACCTACGCTGGATCTGTCAATCTAACAGGTGTATGTGCTGCCCACCACGCAGCATACTCAGGAGTCATGCCTGCATCTATAACATCGGGTCGCGCCACAAAGTCTAGCCATGGCATGTTTCTCCAGGATGCCCTCAATGTGAGAGCATCTATATACCTACCCCACGTGCCAACCTCCCTAGTGACATGAGGATGTAAGGCATCCTCTGCCACCACCCCCTGCTGTAACCCAAACTGTCTCCTGACCCTGGATGGTCGGTATCTCTCAATCTAATGAATAGTCTTGCCCAGCAGGAAGAAATCAGTTTGCACATATGAGAGGTATAAAAAATCCTCGAATCCATCCTCTACCCCTGTCATCCAGTCCATCGTCCCCCATGGCTCACATAGCTTGGAAGGGGTCCAGCAGAAAACCTGAACCTCATCTAATAGTCGTCTCCAGTAACCTGTCTGTCCGACAGATGTGTATCTAAGGGGGAGCCTGTATCTACAGGCATATGGCTCCCCTAGCTGCCGAGACTCCCTCACCCTCATGGGTCAGAACACTGCAATGTGCTCCCAGGCCCACACTAACAATAAAGTGACTCCTGTCCCCTTGTTGTGTGCCTCACGGTACGCAGCCATGTGGAGGTCATGGTACAACTGTCCCAGGACGACATATCCCCAACAGTAGGAGGTCCCCTCCTCAAGCATCTGTGCAAGTGCCCATGACCACCCCATCCCAAATCCATGTCCTGACAGGTCCGCTAACATGTGTCCCCTGTTCAATCCAGCAATATAGAGGGCTATGTGCCGAAGTCCCCTATCCACGGCTGCCTGCCAAGGCATCCAGGTCCTGTAGGATGGTATCATCCTCATCGACTGATAGAACGCGATCTCCATGTAATGCTCACAATCCTCCAATTCGTACCAAGGAATTGCTCCTTAGATCGGGATCTGCAAAATCTGCCACACATCCTCTAAGGTGATCGTGGCCTCTCCCATCGGCAAATAAAATGTTTTAGTATCACTGTGCCACCGCTCGATCAAGGCGGTCATCATACCATTGTGCACCCGTAGCCTAGGCCAATGAGGCACATAGTCGAGTCCTACCACCGCTAACAACCCCCAGTCGTCCTTTGTCAGCTGTGCCTCTAGCTCCATCATCGGTGGCTAATGCTCTTGTGATCCCACGGGTGGGAACTGCTCCCGCACAAGTTTCAGAAACCACCATGTCAGTCACTTCTTTCTCCTAGTCCTAGTCATAACCCTTCCCAGAATGGGGCATCTTGCCCCTAGGTCTCATGCTGACCCATCCCCGGCTCTTGCCGGGTCCCCGTTGTTTCCTTTTCCAACGATGTTTGCCCTTTTCGGCGCAAACGTCGGTTCAGCTGGAAACGTCGGTTCATACACCGGCGTCTCTGACTGTTTTCCCACAGACCGGCATTTTTGAGGACGCTGGTCTAGTTCCAGCATCTTTGCAAACGCCGGTCTGGCCACCCGTGGCTCCGGAGACGCCGATCTGGGGATCGGCGTCTGCGGTGACGTCGATCCAAGGATCGGCGTCCTCGCAGCTGCCAGTTTGAGAACCGGCATCTCTGGTCTGAAATCTAATTAGCCCCTATTAATGACTATCTACCCTCCCCCAAATGTAATAAATGCATTCAATAACATAAATACAAGTTCATGGGTAGTCTACTCACCGGGACCGGTCGCTCGGCAGGCCTCCCGTGTGTCCTCACGCGCTCACCAAGCTGTCCCTTCATCCTCTCCTCAGCCATATTTTTCACTCAGAGCTCAATTTTTACTATTCACTATTCACAAATTACCTTTATTTGCCCCCCAGCCCCTCTTATAGCCCCGGTCGTCCTGAAATTTTTGTATATATTGTCATTTTGTACATTTGTCCTGTTGCATAAGCCTCAAAACACATAAAATTCATCCAAAAACATTTGAAAATCATTCAAAAATCCAAAAAAAAAACAAAAATTCCAAAATTCCAAAAAAATTCAAAACTTCCCCAACAATCAAAAAATCCAGCAATAAACCATTTATTCTTAGACATGATCTGCCTCTTGCAACTGCGACACTCTTTTTCACACAATCACTTTAGTGGCTGATTATCCTTGTGCTTCAATCTGTTCCCAGTTTTTGCCAGCGACTGTCTTTTCATTTAATCCAATCAAATCATTTTCTCGCCCGTCAGGATGCATCCTTCCAACGTCGGCATATCAGATCTTTCATTGCTTCCTCCTGTTCATGGCAAGAACTTTGGACCGAATGACTGCTTGGTCATGAGGCCTTCTTTAATGATTTTATCTTTTTTGTGTCACTATCACCCTATTCATCACTACCTTGATCTGCTATATCCTGGTACGTGGTGATGGGTCGAGACTGATACATGTGTCTTTTGCAGTGTGCTTTATTTGAGTGTCTAGTCCACGCAAACGAACCTTGCCATCTGTGTTTTCTAACACCTGATGCATACCTCCTCTTGCAATATTAAATTCGGATGTGCTCTCCATATTTTTCACACAAATGGATCCCAATGCATAATTCACTGCATTTAGTTTGCTTTCACATTCTTAGCTGCATTTCCGAAGGCTTCTATTTATTCCCTCCCCCTTTCCTCTATTCCATTTACTCTTTTTTGAGAAAATCCCACACCACTATCTTCGTTGTGTCCTTTTCTCGAGGGGGTACAACCCTATATCAATCAAAGAGTATGACTCATTTTTATTGTCTTTGACAAAACGTCACTTGCGACGCTGCGTCAAAGAGGGGCAAAATGTAGACATCCCAAAAATATTAATATTATTATTAATATTAATTTCCCTCCTATTCCTCTAACTATTTAATTCAAATC
>MU225550.1:2082495-2103482 GCA_018584345.1 Thuja plicata
CATCACCTCATATCCTAAGTATGTTTCCATATTTAACTGCCCTCTGATCATGCTTAAATGGGTGATTCCTAACCTTTTTAAGGTTAATGGGATGCTCACCCACATGGGGAAATTATTTTCAAAGTGGTTACCCATTCTTCTTAAATTCTCTCTTACAACCTTGTGTCCCTTTGTTGAAATATTGAGCCACTCAATATTAATGCCAATTTTGACTTAAAATTGGTCATATTTTCAAAGACATGTGGCTCTTATGTGGATGCCACATAGGTGCCACTTCATCCAAGCCTCTTCTTCTCTCTAAAAAATCTATAAATAGAGGCCTTCTCCTCTCATATTTTGATCTCTCACTTTGCATTGTTATCATGCTAATATTGTCTTAGAATTGTCATTTTTGCTTTCATACTAATGCTCTTAGATGTTAGTTTATAATTCCATTTGCTTAAATCATCTAGAAATCACATGTTAGGATCTTAATTGGTAAATAAATCATATTTTTTTCATAATACTTTCATATCATCTTTACTTGCATAGGTTTATATTATCATTTTGAAGGGGATTTGAGACTAGTTCTTCATAACTAGTTCTTGAATCTTTCTTTTTGTTTCTAGTATCATTGCATTTCTTGCATTGGGATCTATGGCAATTTTGTGTTTGAGAGAGCACACCCACATATAATCCAAATAAGAAAATCAAAATGAGTGGATTAGGGTGCATTTTATTTACTCATTTTTAGCTTAATCTGATGTTATTTGGTGTCTTTGTTGTTAGTTTGATCTCTTGCATGCTTTTCTTGTCATGATATATATATGCTAACTCGCTAATGTTTGCATGTTTGAGCTTGCTCCCAACAGATTGAAGGATTCCATATACACACATAGATATGGGATCAGCCAAGAAAGTAATAGGGTGGTGATCTGATCTTGCCTTCACATGAGCAGATAAAGTGTAATAGTAATGCAAAATCCAGTCATTGCTAACTAGAGTTCTATCAAGTCTAACATGAATGAGATACTTTCCATTTCTTATATTGGTCCAAGTGTAGTTAATTTCTTGCAACTCAACATCACGGAGTGCATGCTCATTGATGAAATTCATTTAATTCTTTCTTCTATCAATATTTGATTGACTACCCCCCATTTTTTCATTTTGTTTCAGGGCTGTACTAAAATATCCCATAACCATCCAGCCTTAATTGTCAAAACTCCGTTGCAAGTGAGATAATTTATTCCAAAAATACTCTCTCCTAGGTTTGGTGTTAGGGGCATAAATGTTGGTCAAAACCCAAGAAGTACCATCCTTAAGATCATATTTGATTATTTTTTTATTAAGGTAAAAATAGGTTTTGAAAGGACCCTAAATTTTTTTATAATAGATTAATAGAGATAAGCATCATCAGCCCATACACACATAGATAGCTTGCTACAAAAAAAAAGCAGGACCCCAACAAACACCCAAAACCCAAAAAAAGGAAAACAAAAAACTGCCAAAAAGACGCACAGTTTCTAGCACAACTTCCAGCGTAGTTTCCAGAATAGATAAAAACTACTTTATACTTTCATAGGCTTCCTCAACCTCTTTCTGCATGTCTTCCATTTTATCAATGGACTTCTTTAGCGCTTTCATCTCTTTTGGAATCTCTGGAACTTTCCTTTTAATGCCACTTCGAGTTCTCGTCCCTGGGCCCGAGCTCCCAGCTTTGTCATCTATTGTAATAGTAGTATTTTCTAGCAGACTACTCTCCAAGTAAGCATATAACACTTTGAGATTTTGAATAGAGGCTTTAAGCCCTACGTTACTATGCTTGAGAATAATACTTATCATATGCCCGTTGTGGCTTATTTTCTTTTTCATGTCTTTCAACTTTTCTTCCACAAGAGAATTGACTCTGGCTGTAATCTCCTCATCTTTGTTGTTGTTTTTTACCTTAATTAATAGATCCTTCTCCATTTCTTCCAGCTTGGTTTTGAAGGGTTCCATAGCTTCTTGCATTTCATTCAGGTGCTTCTTCATCTCCTTCATTTCCTCACTAAGCCAATTCTCTATGCTAGCCCCGTGATCCTCCTTTCTCTTTGGAATTCTATAATCGATTTCAAACCCTACCATAGTTTTGTGATCAGGGTCCGTTCTCTGTCTTTTATTTTTCCTGTTACCAGCCTTCAAATTTGGCTGCTCTATCTGCTCCTCCTTTTCCTTAGCATAATTCATTTCCTCATTTTTATCCTCCTTGTCATCTCCCTCTTTTTCTTCTTCTTCTTTTTCCACCTCTTGATTGTCGGCTTCATTTCCCCTGTTCTCATCATCATCATTCAAGGTAATTTCCTCCTCATTTATCTGGGTATCCTCCTTGTTCACCTGTTCATCTTTATCTTTCACCAGAGCCTCCTCATTTATCTCTTGAGCTTCCTCTTCTGTCACGGGTGTTTCCTCCTTCTCTTTTTCCTGAATCTCTTCTTCATTACCTTGACTATCAAGGGTTTGGTCTTCAATCTCCTCCCGCCTTTCCAGATTCACCTTTTTCTTGCTCCTTATCCTTTTCTTTGGTTTCTTCTTTTTACTATCAATCTTGACTTGCTTAGCATTCCCTTTAACCCTTTTGGGAATGGGTTCCAGGATTTGATTTCTAGCGTATTCTAAAATTAACAAAATAATCCCTTCATGAGGCACTGGGTTGCACGCTTTTTTCCTATGCTCCATGACACTATTATTCAACAAGCTCAAAAGATAGAAGGGAAATGACACCTTTTATTTATGCATAAAATGATTTGCAAGAACAAAATGAAGGTTGTAAATTTTGGATTAGCGACCATCCAGGGAATACTCAATCATCACAGTCAAAATGTTAGCCCAGTGACTCTTAATTTTGTTAATGTCCACATAATCCCCCATCCCTTTGCTCAAAAGGGATTCTTCTTCTTTGGTTTTTGGGAAGATTTTGAAAGCTTGAGTCCCAATGCGCTTGTTGTCCCTGTAAAACTTCATGCCTTCACAGGAAAGACTTGTAATTTTTGAAATTATGCTCATAGTCAAAGTACAAGACTTTCCCCACATATTGACCTTTCCGTTCTTCCATCCGTTCAAAATTTTTTTAGTTATTTCTTTGTCCCATCCATGCAGCTTCTCCAAATACTGGGTCACACTACCATTCTTCAGCCTCTTATAGACTTTCTTCTTTTATTTCCACTTCGTACAGTCCATTGAATCCTCCCTCTTTAGACCACCACCCATTATGCTTGAAGATTTCTGAACTTTTAGAGAGTGAATGGGTTGAAACGCAAGACTATTGTGACTTTTCTATTTCAAAATGCTAGCTAAAACCCACAAACCATGCGAAGTCACATTCTTCATGAATCAAGCATCCCTTGACTAACAGCTATCTTACACTTAATCTTAAGTGATCTAGTCATCATCAATTATGTTTATTAATTGAGCCTTCAATATGGTTAATCTTATCATACCTGATAAGAAATAAAATCTCCATATTGAGATCCGCTTCCCCTCTCTATGATTGGATGACATCAATTTGAGCCCCCACATTAGCTAAGCCATCCGCTGACTTATTTCCTTCCCTAAACACATGGGTTATGTGACTTTCTTTAAAAAGAAGCATTAATGATTTAATTTTATCAATTACATGGATTATTGTCGAGGAATCCTCATTCTTACCATTAATACAATTTATTATGTTTAGTGAGTCTTCCTCCAACTAAAAATTTGAATAACCCATTTCTTTAGCCATTATGATGACTTGAAGGATTGCCATCGCTTCAGCAACATGATTTGTCTGAACTCCCAGAGGAGCTGCAACAGGTCCCAGAAAATTTCCACCAGAGTCTCTTATTATGCCTCCCACTCCAGCTCTTCTTGGATTCCCTTTAGTTGCCCCATCAAAGTTACCTTTGACCCATCTAGTTGAAGGAGCAGACCATCTTGTGTTTTCCCTCAAATTTAAATCCTTGTCTTTATGCCCCTAATTTTTCGTGTTAATAATATCATTTAAAATCTGAGTGTTCTTACAGGGGGAGTCTCTAGGGAGATAACCTTTGAAATTTTCCAGCAAACTTCTGCAAATGCTATTGGCCATAATCTCATAGGATGAGATTTTTTCTCTGAATATTCTATTGTTTCTCTCCTTCCAGATTCTCCAATTGAAGTGAGGAAGAAACAACCTCCAATGGTCTTTGGCTTCTTTACCATTAAGGGGGCAATGCCATTGTTTTACCATGTCCTGGAAGTTATTAGGTTTCACCCAATCTAGGTTGAAATGATTGAAGACAGAGTTCCACACTTTACAAGTATAAGTACAATGAATCATAAGATGGTTACAATTTTCAGCTTTAGAACAACAGAGAATACATCTGTTAGGCATACTAAATACCCTTTTACAAAGATTGTCCACTGTAAGAATTTTGTTTTGAACAAGCAGCCAATAGAACATGTTAATTTTAGGTATTAGCTTATTTTTCCATACCTGATAACTGATAGTGTGATCTTCCTGGGAGAAGAGAAGGGTTGAAGCAGAAGAGACCAAAAATTTTCCATTTGCCTCTGGAGTCCAAATCAAAGAGTCTTGTTCATTTTCTCTTACAAACCAAAGATTAAGATGCTTCTTGACCAAATTGAGTTTTTCATCAAAGGAGCTAAGGTCAACCCATTTCTCATTGATCCAATAATCATAAACCTTTTCCCCAATTATATCTTTACAGTCCAGAATCGCTAGCATCCATTCCTGCTTCCCATTAAGAGCTTCTTCCTTCAGCCAGTTATCATTCTAGAAATTTATCTTTCTGCCATTTCCCAGCTTCCATCTTATCCCTTTTCTAATCAAGTCCCTTCCTTTCCTAATGATGTTCAAAATGAAATAACCTTTGATACCCAAAGGGTTCCTTAGCGTATCCTCCAAAGAGTCCAAATGGTATTTTCTCTTGATAATAGCATTCCATTCCTTCTCCTCTTCAAAGATTCTCCATCACTATTTAGCCAACAAAGCCTTATTAGTATTTTTAATGCTTCTGATACCAAGCCCTCCAAACTTCTTAGGTTTACACACCACCTCCCAAGCAACAAGAATTAACCTCTTCTTCTCTTCAACTCCAGACCAGAGAAATATTTTCTAAAATTTTTCAATCAAGTATGCAAACTTCTGAGGAATTTTGAAGAGACTGAGCACATAGACTGGAAGATTTTGGAGAGTAGATATCAGAAGCTGAACTTTTCCAGCTTGACTAAGAGTTGCTCCTTTCTATCTTTCCAGCTTGTTGTGAAAATGGTCAAGGATACCATTCCAGAAAGAAACATCCAGTTTATGACATAGAAGAAGTCCCAAGTAGGTAGAGGGAATATTCCCAATCTTGCACCCCAAAATGGTAGAGATCTTCCTTTGTCTTTCCTGAGGAGTATTGCATAAAAAAGGGAACTCTTCTCCCAGTTAATAGATTGACCAAAAGCATTAGTATAAGTATTCAAAGCCCTTTTCATGTTCCTTTCTTCCTTAATAGAGGCTTCCCCCATCATGATAGTGTCATCCACAAATTTTTCATAAGAACATTTTTGTAGAGCAGAGGAGGGTTGGAGACTAGAAATCTAACCTATTATAACCATACTATTGATGTATCTCCCAAGGCTTTCCACCATAATGGCAAAGAGAATGGGGAAAATTGGATCACCTTGTCTCAAACCTCTTGTGGGATGGAAGAAAATGGAAGATCCCCCATTAACAAGCACAAAATAAGTCACTGTAGACACCAATTGCATTATTATTCTTATCACATATTTATCAAAGCCAAAAGACCTAAGGATATTTGACAGAAAAGACCAGTCCACTTTGTCATAGGCTTTTGACAATTCCAATTTCATCAAGAATCCTTGTTTTTTAGAGGCATGAAGAGAATGAATATACTCATGCACCACCATAATACAGTCCAGGATCTGTCTTCCTGGAACAAAACTATTCTGTTGAGGAGAGATCAGATTAGCCAATAATCTCATAAGTCTAGTAGTAATGACCTTCACAATGATTTTGTATAAGGAGTTGCAAAGACTTATTGGTCTAAAGCCATCAACCGTATCAGCTCCAGGTTTTTTAGGAATGAGAGCTATAAAAGTTGAATTTAGTTCCTTAAGGATAGATTTAGCTCCAAAGAACTCTTTTACCATTGAACAAACATTTTTCCCAGTGATGTTCCAGAACTGCTAGAAGAAAAACATTTGAAACCCATCAGGACCTGGAGATTTCTCTCCTTCAAAAGAAAAAAACAACCTTCTTAATTTTAGTGTCCGAAGGAATAGCTTTTAGGAAAATATTGGAGGAATGATCCATTTTACAAGGCCTTATTTCTTCTTCTTTATTAATTTTACCTTTAGTAGCAGACAAGGAATGGATTTTGTTTATTGCCTTGTGTTTAAGAGCAGTAAGATGAAAAAATATGATATTCTTATCTCCTGCTTTCAACAAAAGAGATCTGGATCTCTGCCTCCAGAAAGTCTCATCTTAGCTATAATGTTGTGAAAATCCGCAAGGACAACATTTTCTTGAATTCTCAGATTTTCAGTTAGGCCATTCCTTTGAATTTCCTCCTAGATTTCTTTCAAGTCCATTTGGGTTTTATTTTTGGATTGGAAGATCAGATTTGATTGTTGCAGATTGGTGTGATGTTGAATATCAATCAAATTGGAATGTTTGAAATTTTATATGAATCAAAGGGTTCAAGTGTCATGATTTTGGTTTGATGCAACAATTTGTGTCAATTGGGCCTGTCTTGATGAACTCACTAATTTTGGATTATGCCCCCAGTTGAATGTAACAAATATTTTGGGCTTAGGCAGATTTCAAAACCATAAAGAAATCTTGGTATATGCAAATGCAACTCTGAGAGTTTATGAAATAATTTTGCATTTTTTATTTTTTAAGAATTTTTTAAGTTTTTTTAATTTTAAAAGATTTTTATTTTTTGGATTTTTAGATTTTTTAATGTCTAGAAAGGTGTAGGACATGACAGATAGATTTTCAAGCTGGTGGATCATAATGAATAGGCCATGATGGCTAAAGAGAGTGAATGTGACCTGTAGGACCATATCCTCAAGATTACCCAAGCTAGGAAAAAAATAATATTGCAATTCAGGCCAATGATGTGGTTTTGGATAGCATATGGGATAATGACTTGGTGTCATGCAAGCATGTGGTCCAAAAGAGTGAACATGTCAGGAGGCTTCGGAGAATATGTTCCACATTTTATTTTCTTCATTGTGATCAAGACCATAGGGTCAATTCAGGTATGGACTGGATAGGATAACACAATCAAGATAAAGGGGTGATGGAAACTATGAGTAGATGGTTTGGTATTATGGCAAGGATGCTTAGGAATAATGAAGGTGGATTTGGGATAAGCAAGATCATGATAGGGTATGATAGATGCAACAAGAGAATAGGATTTTGGAAAGGATTAAAAATGTAAAGATACCTGATGGTCATGGATATGTTCAACCTTGTAAAGATGAAAGATGAAAGATGAAAGAAGGAAATATGATAGGATAAGTGGTAGATAATAGATGGAACTTGCCCCCAAGTGTAGAGTGAAAGAGGGAGGAATTACGCATGACGCATGTTTGCCAGGTTTTCATCATGGTACTTTCCCAAGGTGCCACAAGAAGTAGTTTTCCCCATAGGACGTATTTATTTTTCTTCAGATTTGATTTTTTTCTCTTTTTGATTTTTTTCTCTTTTTTTTTTCAATATTTCCCCAGCATATTGATCTTTGGATAATTCTCTTTTGAAAGATATGCTATAATCGCTCATGAATATTTTAACTATGCCAAAATATGCTTATAAGGTGATGGCAAGGAGAATGATATGGAGGATAAGGCAGATGGTGGCTAAGGATTCATGTGATTGGATAAGGGGGATAAAAGAATGGAAAGTATGTGTTGAGTAATGGATGGTATATTGGAAGGTTTGTGTAGGGATAGATGGAAATGGTGGCACAATCAAATTTGGCACAAACCTCAAAGGGTGATGGAATGATGGAGAAACAATGGATGAGGGAGGTGAGGATGTATCTAAGGTAGTGGATTTTGGGATATAGGAACCCCAAATAGACTTGGAAAGAGGAAAATGTTTGGAAGGAGATGGAGTGAAAGCCTTTGGAAGCTTGAATGTCAACTTTGATTTTTATTTTGTATGCAAGTCTTCCAAAAGTGACTTGGGAATCCACAAAACTGTTGATTTTTCTTTCTTTTGTGATGTAGTGGAATTCATTTATTCAATGAGGGATTTAGGAACCCACATTTTCTTTAATTTTTCCTTTTGCTTGATGTTTCTTAGGGGTCTCTTTGATATTTCCTTTTTCTTGATGGACCTTTATGGTCTCTTTGATATTTCCTTTTTCTTTGTATTCACATGTCAATTAGATTGGACATGTTGATCTTTATACACATGCAGATCCTTGGATTTGTGACTTTTGTTTTGCACATCCAAATTGCTTCCAAAGGATTTGGGAATCATAGAAGGATAGGAATGATATAGAGGGTTCATATGAATAGGTGCTTGGAAATTCCTCAAGTATGTGTGCCTTCATTGATCTTGATATGTGATAGGGTAAGTGGATTGAAAACTAAGAATGGTAGGTGTGGTTGATGGAGGGATATATGGACCCAATGTGGATGGAATATATGAAGGCTTTAACTTTTGGATATAGGGACCAAGAATGGATTTGGAGGATGAATACTTTAGCTTTGGGATATAGTTACCAAGAATGGATTTTGTGGATGGGGAAGTTGTATGGCTGTGTTTTAATGGAGGATATAAGGTATGAAAGGGATATCAACATATTTAGAGTGATCTAAATTTGCATAGACATTAGTGTTCAAATTTATCTTTATCTCAATGGGCTCATTGGTAGGTTTGATAGGAACAACTTTGATAGGAGAAACTGAATATTGAGGGAATTTATTACCATGAAATGGATTAGGAGGATTGATAGGTTCTTGAGGTAGATATGGAGTATCATGACAAGGATTTTATGGGATACTTAGATCTTAACAAGGATCTTTGGATGGTGTAGTAATGATATTTTTCTCTTGATTTTCAATACACTCATGGGAGAAAATGGAAGGGAAACCTTGACCCTTCTTGGGTTTTATATAGGATAGAGGGCTTGGAGGGATACTTTTTTCTTGAGGTGGAAGTGTATCATCTTGGAATAAATGAAAGGGTATGAGGGGATCATTGTGAGATTCTATGGATATGGGACTTTCGTCAAATGTTGGATAGGAAAGGATAGCATCTCGGTCTTGATCTTTATTGATAGTTATTTATTTTCACTTTGGATTAATATCTTTATATAGAGTCACTTCTAAGGACATGGTAGGAGTTTGGATATGTATGGGAAATTCCTGAAGGGATAATATAGGATAATTTTGAATAGGCATGATAGGCATTGAAGCACATGAAAGCTTAGGGTCTAAAATCTTTGAAGCATGGAAGAGACTTGTAACAAGATGTAAATTAGCTTGGATTTATTTTAGAGGTAGCCCTTGAGGGTAGACATAGTCAACATGTAATGTATCATCATTATGTTAATTGTTTGTTGGAGGTACTTTGGATAGATTTTCTACTTTAAGAGGTGAATGAATTATGGAAGAAGTAGAAGCTATAGGATAACCATTACTAGAAATAGGTTCATGAGTTAGATCTTGCTTGAGAATAGTATCTTGATCTTCATTAAGATTTTCAATCTGATTATATCATCATCTACAAGATCTTGAATTTTATGCTTCAACTCCATGCAACCTGAAGTTTCATGTTCACTATGTCTATGATATGCACAATAGTTTCTTAGAATACAAATCCACATGAAGTGATTTGAGGCAACGTGATGGAATTGTTTTCAATAATTTATTTCAAAGTTGATTCATAAGATTGTCCAAAAGGAGTAAATACCCTATGCAATGGACATTTAAATTCATTTGTATTCGCCAAAGAGATGTTTGACTCAAGATCATGATGATCTGATATTTTTTTTTCATATGATTGATAGACAAGACTCTCAACAAAATCTGATGTAAATTCCTCTTCATTCTCTTGATAAAATATAGGATGGTCATAAAGTTGTTCTTGATTAAAGAGAGGATTGTCTTGCTTAGATGCCTCTTTGTTTGAAGATAAGAGAGGAATTTCTATATCATGATTAAAGAGAAAAGGACAAATTGATCTCAATGAGTATTCTTTGGATGCTCCTTCATTTTCTTCATTTAGGTCTTGGATTTGTGATTGAAAATATTAAATTTGCTTTGTGAGTCTAGACCATTCATTCTCAACCATGGTATGATTGTCTTGATGTTTTTGTCTAGGTGGTTGATATTGTGAAGTAACCTTTTTGTTTGAAGAGTATGAAGATATGGATGGCTTATGATCATAGAGAAAGGGAAATTTTTTTCTGAATGAGGAATTTTTTAATGATGTATCCTTTTCTTGTTTCATGTCTTGATTATGACATATAGACCATTTAATTTCAGCCATTGCAAATGAAAAATTTCAGAAATGCAAGAATAAAAGATGTTTGAACACTCCAACTATGATTTGGAGATTTTGAAATGTAGTTGGTATGATGCAATTTTCTTGACATTTTAGATTTGATGAATTTGAACTCCGTCTTGATTGGAACAAGTCGATCTCAAAAAAGGGTACTAAAAATACCTTAAGTTTGATTTGAGAAGTCTGGGAAGTGCCCATTGTTTTGGTGTCTCAGTTTGTAAGTGCTAAAATAGTGCTGGTAGGTACTATTTTAATTATGGTAAGCACAATTTGAGTTCTAGTAAGCGCTACTTGACTGATTAGTTTGCAAATTTGTGAAATTTGAAGGTTTTTTTAATTTATTTTTGGATCTTAATGGATGTTTTCCTTTTGATAAATATGTCTTAAAACATGACAAACACCAAAAACACTTGTTTATCACCTTCAATTCTTAAACACAAAGTGTATGTTCAAGATCATTTCTACGAGTCTTTTTACAATAAATCATTCCAAGATAGCTACCTAAGGACAATTTTGACGTTTAAACATGGCTCTAAAAGGTGAGAATTGCTAGATTAACTGGATTTTTAGTTCGGTTTCCAAACAAAAATATCAAATGAATCATACAAGGAACACACAATCATGCATACACGATTGAGGCCTATAGCCCTACGAGTCCAGGCATTTGATATTTTTTCCCTCTAACTTTTTCAACTTAACCGAGGTCTTTATTTATAGTGGGTGGAATAGGTTGGCTTTACCTTGTTCCCACTTTGTGTCATCCCTCTCACTGACCTCGCTAAGGCGAGTTCTTGGGAGGCAGGCCCACTAAATCTCTAGCATGTGCATATGAAAGAAAGAAATCAAAATGAAAACAAGTCTAGGAGTTTGATTCACCAAAACGTGAAGAGAATATCCCCATTGTTTTACTTCACAAACACATTTAACATTTTTCTTTCCTAATCCTTTTAATATAGGGGACTAAAGTATGTTTGGCTTTTTGATTCACCAAAAAGGTGAAGAGCATATACCTAGTACTTTCATCCAAAAACAAGAAGGCTTTTTTAAGGGTTTGGTAAATTCCATAGCTTATCTTCCTCTCAAATTTAGCACATCTAGGAGTTTGATTCACAAAAAGATGAAGAGTGTATCCCTAATGCCTCACTTAAGATTATAATTTACCTTTTCTAATTATGCTAGATTTTGAATTGAATTCCACAATTTAAGAAAATGCATAAGGTTTTAGGCTTACCTCATTCATAGCTAGCAAAAGGATAGGCACATTTTTTTTTGTTTTACAAATTTTACTTACCTAATCATGCTCCAGCTCCTTTGCATCCTCCTTTCACACACATTAGTCAAACACAATCCAAGCCAAAGTGAATGAAATCAAAAGATACATGCAAATTTACTCAAAATACATGCAAATTGACTCAATTTTCCAAATGATAAAGGCTTAAATCAATGAAGGAAACTTAACTTTGTATGCATTAACAACTTTCAAATAATGTTCATAAGCTTTGATTTAAAATTTCTAAGATATTTGCGTTATGAACCTTCTTTGGATACTTATTTAACCTTTTAGCTTCCTTCTCCTTGTGATAATATGGAATCCTAAATGTTGGCTTCTTCACTTTCTTCAAATTTTACATCTACAAAACATTTAAAGTCAAATTAGTTTAAAGATTTTTGAATTTAACATAAAATGCATAAGCTCTAAAAGAATGTTGATAAGTGCTGAAAGAATGTTTGTAAGCGCTAAAAGAATGCTTGTAAGCGCTAAAAGAATAGTGATAAGTGCTGAAATAATGTTTTTAAGTGCTAAAAGAATGCTTATAAGTGCTAAATGATTGTTTGTAAGCACTCAAATAATTCTTGTAAGAATGTTGAAAAGCGTTGTAAGACTATTTATAAGCTCTAAACTTGTCCGTGTAGGCGGTGAAAGAATATAATATAGGAGATAGAATAAATTTAATACGCGTCGAAACTGTGTGCAAATGTGTCGATCTTTGTCATGTAAGGGCTATTTGAAGCTGAAAATACATTGAACTTTATCCTATATGCATTGTTTACTCCCGCAAATGCATCAAAATTTCCTCTATAGGCATCATTTCTCTTGTTTGAAAGCATCATCGTACTTTCAATATTCAAATTTGCAACAAAAATCACCTTTAAATTAGCAAGTAAAGATCACACTCTGTTAAATTGAGGCTCCTGCCCCATGGTGAACGCCATTTTTATACAAGGAAAAGTATATTCATGAAACATTACATTAATCTACACAATTTTATCAAAGATAAAGATAAAAAATCTTACATATCAAATTGAAAGGATTAAAATCATTCCATGTCTCTCTAACTATGAAGACTAAGGATGCTCTCAAATCTTAAGCACTCCTAAAGTGACAATCCTAGAATGATAATTTGATAAATGATGAAGATTAAGCTACATGATAAGCAAATTAAGCTACACACATGATGAATTTTGATACAAAATGAATCTAATTATGCTATTGAATTCAAATTTCTCTAAACAATGGATGCAGATTTGACTATAATGACAATGCAAATGATCTTAGATGTAAAGTGGTGATTTGCATTAAGAAATGCATTCTATTTATATGATTTCCCCAAGGGTAGGGGGTAGAGTGAGTTAACCATGATTAGATGAGAAAGGTTGAGTTGGGTTTCAAATATGAGGACAAGATGACAAAATGGGTGGTGAGGATAGAAAAGGCTAAATGAGTGGCTAAGATAGAAAAGCTTGGAGTGATCCATGTGTTTTCAATCCTCTCTTCTCATTAGCTAATTGATTTTTTGTCTTCTTTGTTGAAATTAGGATTTAATTAATTCAAACAATTAATTAAATTAGCCATGTAGGGGAATTCAATGGGTTGGATTTGATTTATATTTAATTGAACTATATAACAAATTGATTAAATCAATTACATAGTTTAATTAACCACTTTTTGGCTTGTATTTAATTAATTAATGACTTTGTTAATTAATCCATGATGTTGACTTGATTAGAACACTTTGACTTTGTGTGACCAATTTAGGGTGGCTACAATATGGTTGTTTGACAAACTGACTCTAAAATGCTTTGTATATGATCAACGACTCTTTCGAGCCATGAGTTTTCACTTGGTCAGATAAAATGGAAATAGAAACAAGAAGTACTAACCTAAGGTTAAAAAGCCTTCATTAAAATGTTTCATGTCCATGGCTTGGTAGTCTATCAGCTCACACAACATATAACACCCTAGAATGTAAGTTATTTTGAGTGTGTTTATGTTTTTGTCTTTTCCCAAATATGTCTCAAAGAGGATATCTCCCAAAATGAAACAATACACTTGGATATGTATATGTTAAATGTGGACTTGTTATTCAACCATACACTTCAACATAGTCCTTGTTCATCAGCCACATACAGAAGTGAATATGATTTATTCATCTTGCATGCCTATATGATTTGACTTGTTGCCTTCTATCCAGACGGGGTTTTGAATGACTCTCAGAACGAGAGTCTCACAACCTAGACCAATCCAAGAACAAAGGATTTTTCTCCATGAATGCTATGCAATGCAAGATTAATCTAAGAATGAAAGATGTAAGATTAATCTAAATGAGATTAAACTATGACATGGTTTGAAAGAGATTAATCTAAGAAATTGAAACTAATCTATTGCAAAATGAGAGCTTAATGTAAATGAGATTATGAACTAAAATGAAACAACAATTCTTTATTCTAACAATGCATATTCTTGAATGAGAAATGAGAGTTGTTTTATAGACTGAGAGTCTGCTCAGAATAGAAAGTTTCCTTTTGAATTAAAATAGATAAAAAAGCCAACTCAGATTAGCAATTTTTCTTTAAAAGAAAACAATGAACTGTTTTCTCTTTGTTTTTAACTGTTTTCTTTCTTGATTTTAACTGTTTTCTTTCTCTTTTAAAGCACAGTTAATTCAAAGTTTCTATTTCTGAAGAGAATATTTTTGAGAGAATATTTAATTAAATAAATAGAATATGACCTCATAAATGTATTTTCTCAATTATTTGAATAATTAAATTCAATTTTTAAAATGAGCATATTTATTTAATAATTAAATATTATTTAATTCCTTTATATTTGTTTTAGCTAAAATGGGTGAATTTAATTTAATTAAAGTGCTAGGACTTTATAATTAAATTAATTCAATCATAGGGTTTGTTTAGCTAATTGATTGATATTTAGGAATTAAATATAATGTATGATTAATGCGGATTTAGGATTTTCTGCATTTGACACTTAGGTCGAGTAGAGTCAGTCAAAACTCAGAATTGCCTAGCACAATAGGACTTTGATGATTCAGAAGAATGACAAATGCAACAAAATTGGTTAGGGTTGCAAGATGCCAATTTTGGGGTATTACATTTTGCCCCTCTTTGAATTGATGTGCAAGCAACACATTGATATAAAGAATAGTCTGATGTCTGAAGCACAGAAGAATAGATTTTGAAAATTGATGATGTAAAGATCGATTGATGAAGATTTTAGAGTCATCTCCAGGACATAGCTTAACTCTCTGAATTCTAGGTTAGATTTCCAAGCCGCCGATCAAGTAGATTTTTTGAGGGAAGTTTGAGCCTCAGGGATCCGGGTTAGATTGCCCTGATACCTAATAGATTAAGATTTCGAGAATCATCTCTAGAATGAAGCTTGATCCTCAAGTATCTAAGTTAGATTGCTTAGATACTTAATAGATTAAGATTTCAAGAATCATCTCCAAAATGAAGCTTGATCCTCAGGGATCTAAGTTAGATTGCTCAGATACATAATAGATTGATATCTTTCAAAAGACTGTCCCCAGAATGAGGGTCAACCTTTAGGAGTCAGGGTTAGATTTCCCCGATACCTGTCCATAAAAAGATAGTCAATAGAGATTTTTAGGACTATCTCCAGAATGAAGCTTAGTCCCCCAATATCTAGGTTAGATTTTCTAGACACTGGTTAGATCGAGTTTCAGAATCATCTCCAGAATGGAGCTTTATTTTCAGGAGTCAGGGTTAGAATGCCCCAAATCCTAATTGATGAGTTTTCGAGAATCATCTCTAGAACGAAGCTTGATCCTCAAGAATCTGAGTTAGATTGCTCAGATACTTAATAGATTGAGATTTCGAGAATCATCTCCAGAATGAAGCTTGATCCTCAGGAATCCAGGTTAGATTGCCTCGATACCTAATAGATGACAAGATGTAAGGAACAAAGATGCCCCTATTGATTAAAAGTCATGGAACACCCAGTTTTGACTATGACGTACGAAAAATTGGACATGCCCCAAGTGATGAGATGCCCCTAGCAATGAGGGCTTTTGAATTCAGATCAGATTGATTAAAATAGATTTGAAGCAATGTAATCATCCTTCCTCCTCGGGAGAGAAATGGAAAGATGACTGGTCATAATAATGATTGAGAGTGAGAAATCACAGATAGATGTTGAATTGGAGATCAGGAAGAACTCAGAACAGATTACGGAAGAATTCAGAAGATTCAGAATAAATTTTGAGCGATTTCAAGGTCTGGTTAACCAAGTCTGACTAGGGTTGACTAGAGTTTACCATAGTTGACTAGAGTTGACTTTTGATGAAAAGAGTCAAAGATTTGAGAAAATTTTGATTAGCTATGATTCTGACAAGAAAGTGACATCAGAAAGTTGATTGCATAAGCGTCTGATCGCATCGGTCCCAAAAATTTTAAAATGCAATTTTGAGCTATATAGAAGTGTTAGATTTCAATTTCGATCACGAAAATGGATTCAGAGCGGTCGAATTAGCTAGTGGTGAAATTTTCACGCAAATCAGAGCACTTTTAAAAAATAGGTCAAAACTTATATATCATTCCAAAAGGTCATTTTCAAATCATTTGCATCTGTTGACTTTTGAGAGAAGAGCTCTGAGAAAAAATGGTGGTCCCCGTGAGCACTCATCATTTCAAGCGATCCAGGCGGCATAGTCGGCCAGCAACATATAGGCCTCCAGTAAGTGGTCGAATAACCTCTCTGTGAATTCAAATTTTACTGCTTTCAGTCAATTTTTCATCATTTTTGCACATTTTTAGAAAGTGGTCCGTGGGTTCTCGCGCGAGGAACTAGTTTCTTCGCGCGGCCCGTAAAGAAATCTCGCATGAGAAGATGTAACAAGGAAAATTCTCACACCAGTCAGTGGGAATCCTTGCGCGAGAGGGTACCCACATCTCACGCGAGAAACCCTTCAACAGGGGGGTTTCTCACGCAAACAGTCATGAAACTTCGCGTGGAGCTAAAACGTTGCGCAGGCTAAAAAACTTCTTTCCGTGAAAGGCTGCTTCTTCACATGGAAATAACTTAACAATTTGAATGCAAAATGAGTCTGCGTCATGTCCAATAGCTTTTGCGTTAGCATTGATCCTTTTTGTAGGATGTGTGTAATGCTTTAATTCTTAGTTTTGCATTGATTATCTTAAATCATGAGCCGAGTACTGATCGTGCGTTGTTTTTTGCATGTCTTGCAGGTCAATTTCCCAGACATAGCATTTAGGTCACATCATCCTGCTATCAATGGGTTGGTGAGGTAGCTAGATGATGCTGAGATCATGCATATTGACAGTTTGGGCCTGTCGCATCTTTGTGAGGTACCCGAGATTCAAGTAAATCATGATCTACTAGGAGCTTTGGTGGAGCATTTCCATTCAAAAATGAACACCTTCCACCTACCTCAGGGTGAGATGACAGTGATGCCTGATGATATCTACAAGATTTTCTAGATACCCTTCCACGTACCCAGAGTGGAGTATGAGGTGAAGCTGTGGCCAGGCACATTAGCGCTGTGAGAGATCTTGTAGGATGAGCTTGTCATGGGTAGAGCCATCCCATGGGAGGAGTTGATTAGGGATTACGGGCCTGGGCACTGATTGGCTGTGGTTTTGGCAGCATTCCTTGGATGCTATCTAATGCCTGATCATGGTCAGCATGGTTTTGAGTGTGGCTGGGTTCGGATGTTACAGAGGATGTTGGTTGAGCCAGTCAGATATGGGTGGGGTCAGTGTATGCTGGCCCACATGTACCACAAGATGCACGAGATCACCTACAAAGAGGCAAAGAGTATGGTCATAGGCATATTTTTTTTATAGGTGTGGGCATGTGAGCACCTTCATGTTACCTGGCCTGTGTGCGAGGATCTGAGAGAGCCATTGGAGCCATACATATATAGTTACAGAGGTTTGATTACTCAGCCTATGCTGGGTAAGATAGAGCAGTGGCGAGCGCAACTTGATGATTTGGTAGCTGTAGTTTGGCGATTGTGGAAGCTGACGAAGGAGTCGGACGATGCCACCGATTAGCTGGGCTATATGCTTGTTTCATGGCCACTCATCGGTTGGGCTATATCTGTTATTGAGCGGTTTCCTCTTACACGTGTCTGGCGGCAGTTCGGCTGAGCACAGGAGATATCATAAAAGTACTGTTCCTATGCTCGTTTCACTAATGAGCTTAGGAAGGGATGGTTGATCAAGTTAGATACTGGTCAATGTATGATAGACATGTGAGCCCTAGCTCGGACACGATGGGATTATCAGAATGGGGTTTCAGATGGCGGCATGACCGCAGAGTATAGGGAGTATTTTGTTACTCATCCCTTCCCATGGTTTATGGATCTAGTTGGCATGGGAGCGTCAACACAGGTAGTGCACCCACAAGTGCCACAGCAGCAGGTACTAGTGCCTCCACCACAGCAGATACCGCAACCACTGCCACAATAGGTACTACAGTAGGGGCCACGACCACGCACCATATAGGTGGACATACCCGCAGGACAGATGAGGATCGATCCCAGTGCGAGTGGCAGTGGGAGACAAAGTAGGTGGAGGATAGCTGCAGAGTTAGACAATGAGCAGGAGCTGACAGAGTAGTAGGAGGTACCACAGGAGGACCCAGTGCAGGAGGATCAGCCTGCACAAGATCCAGTACCCGAAGATGCATTATCACAGGTGCAGGAGGCCCTGCGGAGAGCCAAAGAGAGGGTAGGACAGCTGGTGAGGTAGGTTACAGGCTTGTAGGTATAGGTTTCCATGCAGGATTCCTGACTATTAGATAGAGATCGAGAGCTGCAGGTTGTCTAAGGGCAGTTGCAGAGAGCGCTGGAGCATATTCAGGTGGACATAAGACATCAGACCGCCCGAGCAATGTATTATTATGTAGTGTATGTGGGAGTAGTTCCTGACGAGGAATTGCAGGTGTCGAGGTTTTCCTCATATGCCAGAGGATTAGAGGGTGCACAGGCACCACCTCCACCTGATATGCCTCCTCCTCCACCTCCTCCAAGTGACGAGGGAGAGGGCCAGAACTAGATTTGATAGATTGATAGATGAGATCGTATGATGTATCTGATGCATTGGCATCCTTGTATTGTACCACCTTTTTTGAGATATATTGTGCTCGAGTAGCATTATTTTGTATTGTATCAACACTTATGATATATATATATATATATATGTATATATATATATAGTAGCTCATCTTTTGGTATCATTGCATCTTTCACGTTTTGTTGTTTATGAAATGTTTCCTATATGCTTAGATGTTTTAGATGATTTAGAATGTATGCAAATGAATGAACATGTTTTGAATATATGTAGATGTATGAAACGCACATGTATGTGATGGACATGTATGTAATGTTAATGAGTTATGCGATACAAATGTAGATGCAGATTTGTATGTATGTAGATGACTTATGTAAATGCACTTGTGAATGGAAATATTTAAATGCAATGTGTATATGATAATGCATTTGGGAATATAATGTATATGGTACTAACATATCATGCAGAGTGTCCAGATGTGTGACAGATAATAACCAAGAGAACATGTGAAGAATCGAGAGCGAGGATCAAACACTTGTGTGATGACATGTAACTGATTAAATGTTTGATACTGTTAAGTTGAAGATGATGCAAGACATTAAATAAGTTAATGGTTTGTATTGTCATTGATGTCAATTTGATATCATCTGTATGGTCATGTACATAATGCCAAAGACTTCAGAGAATCAATGGAACAGAGATTATGCTTTCAACAATGCGTAAAAGTCAAGTATTCACTAAGTGACAGACAACACCGACGGAGTGCACACCATCGGTAAAGAAAAAAAAGAAAAATTCACAGTGATACCCAACGAGCAGAAGACAGTGTTGCCCGACAAAGAAAAATCACAGGATACCTGATGAGTTGAAAATAGAGTTCCCGACGAAGTAAAATCTAATGATGCCCGACGAACGAAGATCCCAAAGCTGACTGAAGTCACACCGATGGAACTGGCAGTTATCACTGATGACTAACTGCAGAGTTGACCGACATAATAGAGAGTTCATAAAATTACAAAATATCTAGCTGGCAGAGCTTAAGGATAGACTTAACTAGTTGTTTTATTTGTCTTATTCGACCAGAGTTAAGTAATTGATTTAAAGAAGATTTGTACAGTTGGCAAGAAGATAACTACGAGATAAATCAGGAGTTAAAACTTTAACTCAAATTGGCTGGATTGTTTTTCACGCCAAGAATCAAGAATCAAGAATTAAGGAATATCATGTCTATATAAGAGACAAGCATAATTCATTTCCGTAATCAAATACACGGAAAGGGGAGTGAATAGGAAGAGGATGCTAAAGAGAAACTGATGAAGAAGAACTTCATACAGTCCTAATCAATCAAGCTGAAGAAGAGCTAAAGAATTCTGCAGACATCGATGAATAGTGAAGCACAACATCACAGAGCAGAAAGTGTGGAGCACAAATAATTGAATTGATCCATTGATCAGAGAGGTTGTTGGTGCTCAAATCGACAGATTGGACTTCTAACGGATTTTGTTTATCCAATGAAGATAGATACAATCGATTTTCCAATGAACAAGGTTTCAAAAACCTCCTACAATTCTAATTCCATGGAACCAAGGCTGGTGGGTCTGCACTTTAAAACTTGTCTTCAAAGTCTTCTAGAGGTTTCCTATAACAGATAGCTGATAACTTCAACTCCTGCTTCTCAATGTGTTAATAAGATCACAAAACTAAAAATATATGTGTTAATGAAATGTAATGTATTTAATATTGCTTGATATGATTGAAATATGAACTAAATTAGATGAAATAAAAGAGTAATTCAAAAACTTGAAACAATGAAACCTAATACCAAATTCAATTAACGAGAAAGACCAGTGCTTTATTTCAATAATGGGCAAACAGAGTCGATAATTCTTCAATCCTACGTTCAACTTCAGAGATGACTTTGCAAACGAAAGCTTATCACCTTAAAGGCGTAATAATATGCACATATAACTAAAAAAATTTAAAAGTATTTCAATTTAATACTATTTCTCAGATGACAGACTAATTGATCAATATTTTAATCAATAAGATTTTAACCATGCGAAAATGAGAAAGAAATAATTGAATATACAAAACATAAACTTAA
>MU225550.1:2138271-2151216 GCA_018584345.1 Thuja plicata
GAATGAATTATCCTCAAAAAGGGAATTCCATAATTCCATATGAAAGGACACTTATGTGTCAATAATTCATTCTTTTATTTTAATAAACTTTGCTTATTTGTCTCAATTGGAGAATGAAGAGACAACTATTTCTTTTCAAGAAACTCTTCATCCTCTCTCCTCGATTTTCTATAAATTGAACCTCTTTCTTCATTAGAAGATCCTTTTTTTTAGCATCATTACTATAGGCAAATTTAGCTTTGATTTCATGCTTTTAGCTTACTTTCTTGCATAATTAGTATAATTTTCATTGGAATTGAAAATTGTTTAGCTTTGATTCATGATCTATTTGTAAGAGCTAACAATTTAATTTATGCTTTAGAAGCTTTCTAGATTCATTTGCTAATCAATTTCTAGCTTAGAAAGTATTCCTTTCTAGATTACAAGCATTTTACTTTCTAGATTAGAAGCATTCAATTTCTTAGCTTAATTGCACTTTTACTTCCATAGCTAGTTGTATTTCATACTTAGACTAGTTGCATTTCATTTACACAATCTTAATTATGTCTTAATTCATAGAATAACAGTAATTTCTCATGAACTAGATGCATAGTTCTCATAAATAATGGCTTTTCTCCATCTACTTGCACTATAAAATCCTCCATATTAGCAATGGTCAGGTTGTTGGCTCTCGTTCTAAGGGTAAACTGCAACAGTCACATCTAATTAGGAGGCAACAGGTCACTTCAATCACATTTGCAGAGCAAACCATTCATGTTTGTCTTTGTAAATTCATTGATTGTGTTGAATCAAGAGGTCCACATTCAACATACAACAACTCCAACTGTAACGGATGCGAGCAATCTCAATAGTATGACGACAGTAGGCAGATGTAGTAAGAACCACTGGTGACTAATGTGAGAGAGATTCTCAAGTGAAAAGATCATAGTACTAGCTAGACATCAGTAGGCAGACGCAGTGAGAACCACCGGTGACTGATGTTAGGGAGATTCTTAAGGAGAGAGAACTTAGTATAAGCTAAGTGACAGTAGGAAGATGCAGTGAGAACCACTGGTGACTATTGTGAAGTAGATCCCAAAAGGTAATAGGATAGTGCCCCCTAGACCAAGAGGGTTGCCCCGAGAGTATGACCAATTTCAATCCATGTAAGTTGGTGTCTTGACGAGAATTGAGACAATGCAAAAAAGAAAATGCAAGCAAGAAAGCAGCAGAGCAGGAAAGAAAATGTATAAAGCCAAGTGGTGCTATGATAGATATAGCAATGTGGAACAAGAGGTGCATGTTTACCAGGTTTTCACCTTCTTGGTAGAAATTCTTTTTTTTCTACCATGACGCATGTTTCCCAGGTTTTCATCAATGGCACCTTTTCTCTTTTTCTCTTTTTTTGTATTTTTTAATTTTTAATTTTTTTTGTATTTTGGAATATCTGATTTTTTTGGAAATACATCAAAATGCATATCACTAGGTTTTCACTAAGATGATCAGTTTTTTAGGACTTTTTCTAATTTTTAGAAATTTTTTAGGACTTTACTATATACATGAGCACACTGAAGATGTCTCAGCTATAGAACCATTTTAGATGAAGATCGTTGAGTGGCTCCTTGAGTTTCTCCCCTTCAGTATTAAAAATTTGATAGGTGCCAGACCCAAATACTACAGTGACTACATATGGACCAAGCCAATTTGGTTCAAATTTTCTCTTCTAGACCCGATGTTGTTGATTCTTAGGGTTCTCCCTCAGAATGAGGTCCCCCACCTAGAAGTCCCTTGGTCAAAATATCTTTTTATAGCTCTTGGACATCCTTTTCTGGTATGCTCTAGGGTGATCGAACGCCACTTGCCAATGTTCATCAAGTAGTTCTAGCTCTTGTAGTCGAGATATTCTGTTATCATTGTCAGTAATGACGCCGTTAAAAGAGACTTGTAGAGAAGGAATCTCAACCTCAATTGGTAACACAACATCTGCGCTATAAACCAAAGTATAGGGTGTAGCCCCTGTTGGTGTTCTTATGCTTGTCCTATATGCCCAGAGAGATGGATTGAACTGGAGATGCCAATCTCATCCAGATTTTTGGACTGTGCGATGTAGGATTTTAAGGATTGTCTTGTTTGATGCTTCCGCATGTCCATTACCCTGAGGATAATAGATGGAAGACCAGTGCTGAGTAATTTTAAACTTAGAGCACAGCTCTGTCAAATCCTTGTTTTTGAACTGCCCCCATTATCAGTGATTATTGTTGAGGGTACACCATAATTGTACATGATGTAGTTGAGAATGAACATTGCTACCGATTTTCCATTAGTAGTGGTGAGAGGGACTGCCTCCACCCATTTGGTAAAATAGTTTGTAGCTATGATGATGAAATTATGTCCATTTGAGGATGAGGGATAAATTTGACCCACCAAATCAAAGGCCCATTGTTGAAATGGCCAGAAAGTAATGAAGGGAATAATCTCCTTGGCTAGAGCATGAATCAGATTTCCATGTAGTTGATACTGTTTGCAAGACTTAGCAAATTGTGTAGCTTCTTTTTCCATATCTATCCAATAGTAACCAGCTCTAATAAGTTTATAGGCCAGTGTGAGGCTGTTAGAGTGAGACCCACAGATGCCTTCATGCACCTTTACTAACACACGTTTGGACTCATCAGGTTCTAAACACCTAAGAAGGGTACCATCTAGACCTCGCCTACACAATTCATTAGTGATGATGACAAACCATGAAGCACTGCGGATTAAGTGACATTTCTCATTCCGGGTGTAAGTGTCAGGAACAATCTGGTCACGAAGGTAGGAATAAATATGATGGTAGCAGGATGAGTCATGTCCAATGATAAAATAGATCATCTGGGACTCAGGGGAATCATAGGTTGGGTAGCGTAACATCTCCACTAGGAATTCATGTTGGAAATCATTTTCTGGCATCTGTAGCATGGAAGCAAGAGTAGCCATTGCATCTACCACTTTATTGTTTTCCCTTGGAACCTGTTGAAATGTGATGTGAACAAAATATTTTCTGAGGTCACCAACCAACCATTTATAAGGCACCAGATTGTCATCTTTTATCTGATAGATATCATTTACTTTATTGATGACTAATTTTGAATCTCCAAGGACATTGAGCTCTTCCACTCACCACTCAAGGGTAATCTTCATACCATTGATCAAGGCTTCGTACTCGACAATGTTGTTTGTATAAGGAAACAACATCATGTATGATTTTGGTAAAGAGTACCTTTGAGGTGTGATGAAAAATATCCTAGCACCTGACCCCTATTGGGTAAATGAACCATCAAAGAACATAGTCCAGGATCGATGCATGAGAAGTAATATGGACTAATTTGGAAATTCAATGTTCAATGGTTGATGATCTACTAGAGGTGCTTCCGCCAATTGATCTGCAATTGCTTTCCCCTTGATGGCTTTTCTTTCTACATACTCAATATCAAATTCACTGAGAAACATGACCCATTTGGCTAGTCTACCTATCAGGGTAGCTTTACTCAGAAAATATTTCAAAGGAACAATCTTAGCGATAAGGCGTGTAGTATGAGCCAACATGTAGTGTCGCATTTTTTGTGAAGCAAATACCACTACGAGGCAATCCTTCTCTATAACATTATAGTTTGTTTCATATGAGACCAGAGTTCTACTAATGTAGTAGATAGCCCTTTCTTTGTTGTTCTGATCTTCTTGGGCTAATAGGACACCCAATGATGTATCTAGTAGAGATGTAAAGTATGAGCGGCTTTCCATGAATAGGAGGCATCAATATTTGTGGGTTCACAAGATATTGTTTGATTTGTGTAAACCCCTCATCATATTCTTTGTTCCATTGGTAGGCCACACCATTGTGTAAAGTCTTGATGAATGGTTGTGACTTGTCCGCCAATTGTGAGATGAAGTGCCAGATAAACTGTAATCAGCCTTGAAGTCCCCTCATTTGTTTGATATTCCTTGGTGGCGGCATTTCCATGATAGCTTGGAATTTCTCAAGATCCACTTTGATGCCTTTCAAAGAGATGATGTAGCGAAGAAATTTTCTAGATGTTACACTGAATGCACATTTCTTAGGATTGAGCCACAGACTAAACTGTTCCATGCGATCTAGTATAGGACCTAGATCTGCAAGGTGTTTCTCTTGTTGCATGCTCTTAGCTAGAGTGTCAATAACATAATATTCCATTATTTTATGCATCATTTCATGAAATATAGTGGTGACAGCCCTCTGATATGTAGCACCAGCATTTTTGAGTCCAAAGGGCATGACGTTCCAACAGAAAGTGCCCCATGCACATGTGAAAGCAGTTCTCTCTTGGTCTTCTAATGTGATCTTTATCTGGTTGTAGCTAGAGAAACCATCCATTAGTGATTACATTTCATATCCTACTGTCATGTCTACAATCATATCAATATTGGGCAATGGAAAGTCATCCTTAAGACATGCCTTATTCAAGTCTCCAAAGTCTATGCAAACTCAGATAGATTTGTCATGTTTTGACACTGGAAAAATGTTAGAGCTCCATTCTGCATATTCAATTGCTCCGATAAATACTGCCTTAAGAATTTTCTCCAATTCCGCTTTGACAAGTAGAGCCACATGTGGATGCATTTTCCAAATCTTTTTTTTGACAGGCTTGACGTCTGGTGCAATGGAAAAATGGTGCATGATAAGATTAGGGTCTAATCCTGGCATGTCTAAATATTTCCATGCAAAGTTTATCTTTTTTCTCCAGAAGAATGTAATGAATTCCTCTCTTTCTGCTTCAGATAATGATTGTGCCAAATGAATGATATGAGGTTCAGCTTTTGTACCCAAGTTGACCGGTTGAGTTGGTTCAATTAGCATAGATGATCATTTCTAGAAATGACTCAGAAGCGTATGAAGTATCTCATCCTCAGGTACCTTAGAGAGGGTTTCACCCTTAGATACATCCTTTATTTTGAATTTTTTAGGCTCTTACACTACCACAATGTGGTTTTCACTATCAGAGCACCTATTTTTTCTTCTTTTGATTTTTTGACTGAGATACTTGATATCAACCTCAGTCATGTTGACACTATCTTCACTAGTGGAGGATGTTATAGGTTTGACAGTATTGAGGTAATAGGAAAGAGCGTAGTCATTCTAGAATGTAAGGACTTCATTAGATGGGGAGGGAGAGTTCCAGTATATGAGCTTGAGATGGCAGAGTGAAAGAGAAGTAACTGGTTCAAGTGCGTTCACGGTATAATCATCGAAAGCATGGACTAGCAAGTTGAGACCTAGAGAAATCTCATCCAAAGGTGTAGTCAAATTCCTTTGACCCCTAGTGACCATAGTAGATGACATGTTAACATCGATGGAATCAGACTCGTTTGATCTTACACTAGACCCTTCACCTAATTCGAGAAGGTTTTCATATGTGTGCACTATATTTATATCCCAGTCATAGGTGGCATATGAAAAATTGTCAAACTCATACTCATGAGAGTCTGTTTCATCATTGGGCATCATATCAAGAAAATGAGTGAAATCAACCCTTTGTCCCCAGTTCAGATGAGTTCTGCCTAGAACCTCTGCTATGGTCAGATGAGCACCTTTTGACCTAGGTACCTCATCAGTGTTTACAACATCATCTACTTCTTGTTTAGTGAGAAGTGGTTGGGATTCCTATTCAAACTGCTCTTGGAAGTGTGGTGGTATGTAAAAATCACTCTGATGACCTGGATTTATAGTTTGCATTTCTTTCCACTGTTCATAGGTTAATGGAGCAAGTGAAGTGGTTTCATCAGAGTCGCTGTCAGTCTTGACTGTACTGACACGTGGTATAAAATCATCTGGCTCAGCAAAGAATGCTACCAGATCTGGAGGAATGGGACAAGGGAAGCAGTCCTCCTCAGAGCTATCTTCAGACGCTTCTGTTTTAGATGTATCTTTAGGTGTTGGTTGTTTATCTGTTTGAGGTACAAATTTGTTTATCCCCAGTTGAAATGTTAGCTTCTTGAAGCCTATACCTGTAGAGTTACGTGTTTTTCGACCAATAACTTCAAGTGGTGCAAGCAATCCTTTATGATTCACACCTATGGGACCATTCCCTTTGTAGCCAAAGTGTTGTATAATAGTCAAAGCCTTGCCATACTATTCATTTTTTATGTCACAAGGTGTAGTGGTTTTTTCAGATGTGTCCTCCCCTTTATAGATCCAAGCTTTGATAGCCCTATTTTCAGCTTTTTCTTCAAATGGTATCATGGCCTGTATAAAGGTACCACAATATTTTGTTTGAGGAGGAGTTGTAGAAGGTCTAGTGTTCTCAGAAGGTCTCCCAAAAGAACGTGGAGACAAAGGCAAAGATGTAATAGATAACACAGGTTCAATCTAATATCCTCCCATGTCAGTTTCCTTGAGTGTCAAAGCCATTTCCATTTCCTTTAGTTTAGTCTTGAAGAACTCATTAGACTCTCTATTGGTGGGCACAAAGATGTCAGCAAATTTTGTGAGTGTGTTGCAATCATAGCATGTATTAGCAGGTATAGTCACTTCAAATCCTTGGAATGGGAATTTAATGCACTGATGGTATGTTGAAGGGACAACCTGCATTTCATGGATCCATGTCCTTCCCAACAGAATATTTTATGCTAAAGGAATGTCAAGCACTTGACAGATAACATCCCTTTCAACAAGGCCAACTCTGATTGGTAACACAACTAGCCCCTTAGATTTCCATTCTTCTTCATCATAGGCCTTAATAGTAATCCTTTTGTGGGAATCTATGTAGTCTTCATCGTAGCCTAACTTAGTAAGGAAGCTAGCAGAGCAAATGTCAAGGTCAGCGCCATTATCTATGAGAACACGACGAATGTGATTTGGGGCAATCATGACTTCAATGTGCAAGGGGTTATTGTGTGGGTGACTCATGAAAGAATGGTCATCTTCCTCAGAGAAAGACAAGTAATGGGAGGAGGTCAAGTGACCTACCATGGATTGAAACCAGTCGAGATCGAGATCTTTTGGGATATTTTCCTCGGCGAGGGCTTTGTCAAGGATCTCCCTGTGAGCAGGGAAGATTTTTAGTAGCTCAAAGATGGTGATCTGAGTGTTAGTACGTTGTAATTGATCTAGTATGTTGTAATTGGCAGCATTAGACAGAGAACCCAATTTTAGATTCTTGTTGGCAGAGCCAACAGTAGCTTTGTCTGCAGCTTGTGTTGGTGCAGATGTAGAAGGCTCAGGGCTGTTGAGAATGATCTTAGCATGAGATCGAGTAACAATGTTTGCACTAACCTAAGACTATTCTTGTTCAGAGGGCTAAGGTGTAGACCCTCACAAGATGAAAGGAGTTTTGGGCTTGGGAGAATCTTCCCTTCCCTTGAAAATGACAATGTTACAGTATTCAGTATCAACAGGTTCAACCATATTAATGACATTATCATTGTTGGTGTATGTAAAGTACACCTTGGCATCAGTATTCTTGCCTTTGGATGACACACCTTTCCCATGAGGAGGAAATGGGTCTTTGAAAGCTTGGTGGTCTGAGTTCTTGTTGTGACCTCCCACAACAATAACCTCACTATCAATAAGGTCTTGGTTCTTGTGTCATAATTGAATGCAGGTATCCATCTTGTGACCCTTGTTCTGATGGTAATCGCAATATGCAGATTCATTCCACCAAGATGGTCGGGGTTGCACATCAAAAGGACGTGAGTTATCCAGAGGAGTGAGTAAATTATTGTCCAAGAGAGTATTATAAACTGCATCAAGAGGTTATCCTAAAGGAGTGAACTCATGCTTGGGTCTAGGAGCCCAAGGTTTAGATCTGGAAAAATGCGAAGTACTCGGTTTGGATTATGCCGCAGCCTATTTAGTGGCTTTGGCTGCCTGCATAGTGGTAGTGAGATTAAAAGTAGCTTTTGAAGGATTACGAGTCACATTGTCTACAACTCCATCATTCACAACATTCAGGTTCTTGTTGGGAAATTTGGGTTTATCTTTGCTTGAGGAGGAAGACCCTTGTTTATTTTCCTTGTGTAAGGTCAATTCTCCTTTCTTGACCATAAACGTCTCAATTCTCACAGCTTGCTTAATCATGTCATCAAAGGTTAAAGGACCTTACAGCTGTACTTGATACCCAAATTTGGGAAGAATATTGTCTAGAAAGATGTCCAACTTTTTGGATTCGGGTATTTTGCAAGAATATCTTGTATAAAGTTGTCTCCATCTCTAGAGAAATGTTAAGAAAGGTTCCCCATGATTTTTCTTCAAGTTGAAAATATCTCATATGTGAACCAGATGTGGGATGTTGTGGGAATAGTGTTGTAGAGACAAATTGGCAATTTTGTCAAAAAATTTGATGCCAGTTGGTAGCCTAGAGAACCATTCCATAGCTGGCCCTCAAAAACTACACGGGAAGAGATGCATGAGGTAGGTTTAATCATGTATGAACTCCATAGAGAGAGCACCAAACTCTCTCAAATGATCCTGTGGATTAGAGGTACCCAAGTATTTATCATACTTGGGAAGTTCAACTCCTTTACGAAAAGGAGGCATGCATAGAATCTTATCAAATAAGAATGGACAAATACTTTCCAGCGTGAACTATGTAGCGGGTTTGTCTTTATCCTTAATGAGTTGAAGAATTTGTTCTTGCATACTTTGGACTTGTTTTTGTAACTTGGAGTTTTCAGTTCATTCCTCTTTAGTGACAAGCATCTCTACATTATAGTTGGAGGGTAACTTAGCCCCTTGATTGGCTAGTTTGAGAAGGTATTTCTCTTTTTCCTCAGCTAGGAGGATTTCCATCATCCTGCAAAAATATTTATTGGCACGAGAATTTGCGATATCTACCTAGGTTATTTCCGTATCCTCATCATTAGGGGGTCTTGGTAATGGAATTTACCCCTGGTTTTAGAGTAACGATCATCTATACTTTGTTCACTTGATAGATTATGGTCTTCAATCTTGCTAGAATGCAAGTGTTTGGTGTGCAAAGACTCTATACAAGGAGGTTGAGTGTCCAAAGGTGTCGTACCAATAGGATATCTTGTTGTGTTGCTAGTGTCAAGTTCAGGAAACAAATCTTCAGAATTTGTATGTTCTTCAAACAAAGGGTTTCAAACCTGACTAAAATCCACTGGAAATGATCATTTGATGTAAGGGGGATGTGAGGATTCCCCACTACACTTGGACTGTGTGAAAAGTTTAGAATGACATTCTGCTTGGTTGATAGGTCTACCTCTACCTTTTTTAATGACATGTGAAGGGATTGTTTTTCCACTTCAAGTTGTAATAGTCATAGACAAAGATTATACAAGGAATGTGAAATAGGACCACGCTTGAAACTGTCTCAAGGTAAATGCACAAAAGTGCCAAAAGGTGAAGTATATCTAGTGCAAATTGTCAAAAAAAGGGCTAGAACAATCGAGAGGTGACTATCATGATGAAAGATATGACGACACAGTAGAAAGAGAACAAAAGATATGAGACAAGACAAGTTTAAGCGAGAATCACATAATTCTCAACCCAAGAAATCCAGTTGCAGACTGTGTGTAGACAGAAGGCAGATAAACAGACACAGAACAAGAACCAGATTTAGCAGAAGTACGCTGGATAGATGGGAAATAGCTCACTGATTTGGAAAAATGATACAGACTCGCACGAAGAAGTACTTTCCCGCGTGAAGATTCTCACAGGCTCATGCGAGACTTTGCAGTCCAGCGCAAAAAATTGCAGAAAAAGGTGACAAACTGGTGAACAATATAGTAGCAGATTTGTAAAATATTGCATGAAAATTGATAGTGTATCTCGCGAAGTTTCTCAGAGAATGATGCAAAGATGGTAGAATATCACGTGAGATTTTGCAGTAAAATAGGCAAAATTCTATAGAATCAGACAGTTAAGACTAGATTGTGTTTTTCAAGACAGATTATGCTGTGTTCTGACAGAGAGTTCAAATTGTGGATTGTTTTAGACATGTTTGAATTTTGCAAGTTGTGTGATTTGATGTTTGTTATGATTGTTTAAATGATACACCCACGCAAAACACATTAAGCAGAATGTTTGTAGTAATAGAACAAACACATCACAATCCTAGGTAAACTAGGGCAGTATCTGTTGAATTCCCACTTGAACCAAAGTTTAGCCATGCCTACACATAGCAGACAACTTAGAAGCTTGGAGGCACGAACTCCTCCTTACATGTGCACTCACTTTTCAAGCACACCAAGCTTCGAATCCCAAGAGAATTGCTTCCCAAAGGACTGTTGTCTCTACTAAGAGCTGTGAAAGTGTGGGACATCTTAGTCGGTCTCTGACCTTCCGCGCCAACAGATAGAGAGATTTTGGATACTAGAACAAAGTTTTGTATTAAGGACATCCATTTAGGTGGTTGTGATCAAGTCATTTTCCCAATAAAGGGGGCTCTCCCAATCCTTTCAAAGCAAGGTTTTCAGCTTTAAAATCTAGGGACTTTAACGCACCACTAGGGTACTGGAGGAGATTTTGGTTGCCACAATGAATTCACACCTATCCATTGTGAGATTAATCACAATGGAATTTTTTATATACTGGTTCGGAAGGGCTTGGCTTTATCCTGTTACTGGTTGGGCAATCCACTCTCACGGGCTCTATTAAAGCACTTGGGAGGTAGCCACTCTAGAAGAATCATGTGAATTTCTCTTACACCCAAGATCTGTAAAGGCGAGGGGATAGGATACATTCATATAGTTATTTGGAATTACAAACTAGAAAACACTTCAAGCACGCAAGACAATGATTCATTTTAAGCACCAAGCTGAAGCATTTTCTAACTACTAAAAATAGACATGAGAGTTTTGTGAAAACATGCAAGGTCTTCGACAAGTGTCCTATAGTAAATACGTTAGTAGTTTATAATTGCTTTCTTCATTCTTAGCATCTTGCAAACCACTGTTAAGCTATTCCAAAAATAAAATCAAACAAACACAAAAGTCAGGAAATAGCAGATCGTTAGAAAAACTGAGATAAGAAATATCAAATAAAGGTCCCTGGTGTCAAAGTTCGCACAATGATTCTTGTAGTCTCGTGCAAAAAAGTACAGATAACCCCATGAAGAACTAGAAATTTCATGAGAAATGCTATGAAATTTCGCGTGACATCTCTGACAGAGACGTACGGACAGAGCACAAAAATGAAAATAAGTTCAAAATGAGGCCAAAAAATTATTTTCCGGCCCCACGGTGGGCACCACAAATGTTTATGTTAAATGTGGCCTTGTTATTCAACCATAAACTTCAACATAGTACTTTTTCATTAGCCACATACATAAGTGACTATGATTTATTCATCCTACATTCCTGTATGATTTGACCTGTTGCCTTCTGTAAGATAGAAAAATGAGGTTTAGGAAATGTAAAGATGAAAAATTTTGATAAAGGGGGAGGTTTGAATTGTTAATTTTTATTTGTGTTGATTTCCTTAACCCTACTTTACACTTACTTGAATTTGATTGATTGTATATTGCAATTGTGATTGTGATTGAGGGAAGATAAGATGCTCCTTTCTTTCACCCTCAAATACACAAATAGCATATCCGATTTTGATCAACCCCAAAAGGTTAATACACAAATGAATCCACTATTTGCAAAGAGACCAAGAAAGGGGATCTTAAATTCTATAATTTGATTGATTAATATGATTAATGACAGTAATTGAAAAGAATAGGAGAAAGTACCAACCTTACAAAATGACATATCAAAGATTGCTATTTTCTGAGATCTGTAGACTGTTTCTAGAAATGTTGATAGTTGATACCGAATCGGAACACAGAGACGGACAAAACCCAGAAATATTTTTTGGTTTTGATGTTGTCTTATGAAAAAGTTCGACCTTGTACCACTTTTTCCAACTCGATCTGCTCAACTCTGAAAGTGTCCCTGCTCGCACAGTCTGAAAGAAAGCCGAAAAGGGTATCCAAATCTGGCCTCTGATCTACAGTCCTGAACCTGTACCTACAAGAAAAATGTTTGTTTTTTGTTGGGGAGAGGTTTGCCTTAGTCAAACCCTGATTTAGGAATTAACCTTGAAATCAATAAAGTATGGAAAGCTAACAAGTAGTAGAATTGAATCTAATAGTGAAGCTATGATATTCAATAGGTGTGCTAATGTATGCGAATATGTAAGTATGAAAGTATGGAGCTTTAAGGACCATAAACCTTCATGATTGTATGCTTGGAATCCACCTTGGAAGGATGATGAAAGAGTCTTGAAGAGGCACCAAGAATCTTGAAGGAAGATCACACCACCATGATGGCTAGATCTAGGATTTGAATGATGAATCTTGAATGTTTGCACCTAATCCCTTTAAAGGCTTGAAAGCTTGAATCCTTGATCTTCAATGGAGAACTTGAACGCTTGAGAAGAAGACTTGAACAACTTGAGATCTTGAGAACAATGGATGCTTGAGAAAAATCTTGATTAGAGCCTTTTGCACTTGGAAGACTTAGTTCGCTTGATGATGGTTAGAGAAAATGAGACGAGAAGGCTCCCTTTTATATGAAATTAGGGAACAATCTCCTAAGGAGGCCTACATAGGATAATTAAATCATCATTTAAGCCTTTAACCCTAGGAGAGGACCTATATTAAATATAATTTAGGAATCCACACTTCGAAGCCCGAAACAGCCGACGCGGAAGTGGAAAGAAACTTTTTGCAAAGATCGACAACCCGGGAACTGCAGGGTTCTGGGTTTTGGACCCTGGGATAGGGTCGAGGTTGGCCCTATCCTAGGATAGGACTGAGGTTGACCCTATCCTAGGGCAGGGCCAAGGTTGACCCTATCCTAGGAGGTCGACCCTGTCCCTCTATCCTAGAAACAGAGTCCTGCAACCCAGAATGCAGAAATCAGTCCCAAAAGTGGTATAAGGAGGAGCAGATCAGGGGGGATGATGCAGAAATAGGGGGATGATGTAATGGAGGTCAAATACATCCC
>MU225550.1:2156649-2176244 GCA_018584345.1 Thuja plicata
TAAGATGCTCCTTTCTTTCACCCTCAAATACACAAATAGGAGATCCAATTTTGATCAACCCCAAAAGGTTAATACACAAATGAATCCACTATTTGGAAAGAGACCAAGAAAGGGGATCTTAAATTTTGTAATTTGATTGATTAATATGATTAATGACAGTAACTGAAAAGAATAGGAGAAAGTACCAACCTTACAAAATGACAGATCAAAGATTGCTATTTTTTGATATCTGTAGACTGTTTCTAGAAATGCTGACAGTTGATACCAAACCGGAACACAGAGATGGAAAAAACCCAAAAATATTTTTCCATTCCGATGTCATCTTATGAAAAAGGTTGACCCTATACCACTTTTTCCAACTCGATCTGCTCAACTCCAAAAGTGTCCCTGTTCACACAGTCTGAAAGAAAGCCGAAAAGGGTATCCAGATCTGGCCTCGGATCTACAGTCCTGAACCTGTACCTGCAAGAAAAATGTTTGTTTATTGTTGGGGAGGGGTTTGCCTTAGTCAAACCCCTATTTAGGAATTAACCTTGAAATAAATAAAGTATGGAAAGCTAACAAGTAGTAGAATTGAATCTAATAGTGAAGCTATGATATTCAATAGGTGTGCTAATGTAATTCAAATGTATGCGAATATGTAAGTATGAAAGTATGCAGCTTTAAGGACCATAAACCTTCATGATTGTATGCTTGGAAACCACCTTGGAAGGATGATGAAAGAGTCTTGAAGAGGCACCAAGAATCTTGAAGGAAGATCACACCACCATGATGGCTAGATCTAGGATTTGAATGATGAATCTTGAATGTTTGCACCTAATCCCTTCAAAGGCTTGAAAGCTTGAATCCTTGATCTTCAATGGAGAACTTGAATGCTTGAGAAGAAGACTTGAACACCTTGAGATCTTGAGAACAATGGATGCTTGGGAAAAATCTTTATTAGAGCCTTTTGCACTTGGAAGACTTAGTTCGCTTGATGATGGTTAGAGAAAATGAGAGGAGAAGGCTCCCTTTTATATGAAATTAGGGCACAATCTCCTAAGGAGGCCTACATGGGATAATTAAATCATCATTTAAGCCTTTACCCCTAGGAGAGGACCTATATTAAATATTATTTAGGAATCTATGCTTCGAAGCCCGAAACAGCCGACCCGGAAGCGGGTAGAAACTTTTTGCAAAGACCGACAACCCGGGAACTGTAGGGTTCTGGGTTTTGGACCCTGGGACAGGGTCGAGGTCGACCCTATCCTAGGATAGGGCTGAGGTTGACCCTATCCTGGTACAGGGCTGAGGTCGACCGTATCCTAGGAGGTCGACCCTGTTCCTGTATCCCAAAAATAGAGTCCTGCAACCTAGAATGCAGAAATCAGTCCCGAAAGTGGTATAAGGAGGAGCAGATCAGGGGGGATGATGCAAAAATGGGGGGATGATGTAATGGAGGTAAAATATATCCCCTAAGGAGGGCTAAATTATCTTAACATTGAAGTGCTTCCATTTTAAGATGATACACCTTCTATCCAGACGGGGTTTTGAATGGCTCTCAGAACGAGAGTCTCACAACCTAGACCAATCCAAGAACGAACGATTTTTCTCCATGAATGCAATGCAATGCAAGATTAATCTAAGAATGAAAGATGCAATGTTAATCTAAATGAGATTAAACTATGACATGGTTTGAAAGAGATTAATCTAAGAAATTGAAACTAATCTATTGCAAAGAGAGAGCTTAATGTAAATGAGATTATGAGCTAAAATGCAGCAACAATTCTTTATTCTAACAATGCATATTCTTGAATGAGAAATGGGAGTTCTTTTATAGACTGAGAGTCTGCTCAGAATAGAACGTTTCCTTTTGAATTAAAACAGATAAAAATGCCAGCTCAGATTAGCAAGTTTTCTTTAAAAGAAAACAATGAACTTTTTCTCTTTGTTTTTAACTATTTTCTTTCTTGATTTTAACTGTTTTCTTTCTCTTTTAAAGCACAGTTAATTCAAAGTTTCTATTTATGAAGAGAAGATTTTTGAGAGAATATTTAATTAAATAAATAGAATATGACCTCATAAATGTATTTTCTCAATTATTTGAATAATTAAATCCAATTTTTGAAATGAGGATATTTATTTAATAATTAAATATTATTTAATTCATTTTTATTTGTTTTGCTAAAAGGGGTGAATTTAATTTAATTAAAGTGCTAGGACTTTATAATTAAATTAATTCAATAATAGGGTTTGTTTAGCTAATTGACTGATATTTAGGAATTAAATATAATGTATGATTAATGCAGATTTAGGATTTTCTGCATTTGACACTTAGGTCGAGTAGAGTCAGTCAAAACTCAGAATTTCCTAGTACAATAGGACTTTGATGATTCAGAAGAATGACAAAAGCAACAAAATTGGTTAGGGTTGCAAGATGCCAATTTTGGGGTGTTACAGGATACACATATGATGGGAATCTTTGGGGGAGATTCTTCCCTCCCTTCAAAATTAAATAAGTTAACGTTCGAAGGTGAAACATGTGGCCCCTATTTTAACAGGTTTTTATTTAGATCTATTGCGCCTCCCTAATAAGTTTATAAATAATTAAGACACTTAAGTCTCTAATGGGTCATGTCAGCTACTTAGGAACATAGGCCCAGTCTAAACTATCACCCACTCTTATTCCCGATGTTGGTTAGGTTTAAGAAAATTTTAAGATGTACCCCACGTCTCATTTGTATACCAGACAAAAGGATTTGCCAGTTTGAGGTCATCATCTAGTGGTGATCACTTCCCCCAGGCATGCCTCTAATAAATTAAAAAGGTTCAATCTAACATAATGTACAATTGCATAAGACACACAAAACATGTGGTTAATAAAATTAAGCTCCAAAACCAAATGTGCACTAATCTAAGAATCATCCATAAATAGACACAGGTTCATTATTAGAGAACCAAACCCAGTGAAGATTTTTTTTCCAATTTTAGGAGCACCAAAATCAAATTTATATTGCTTGTGAAATCTTAACCAGTGTTAATTTTGTTGGCAAGTGATGTTTTTGGTGTGATATGAGACACTTAATGGTTGTCACTTATGGCAACACATCTAATAGTATGATCGAGTTAAGTACAGTTTTGGAGGTATAATTCTAAACTTGAATAAGTATAGAAACAAAAGTAGAGAGTATAACAACATTATTTTTGATAGTGAAGATTGTGTATGATGTTTGATGAATTGTGAGCTTAGAGGAATATACTATGGGATATGTATGACCTATAGTTAAGATCAATTTTTTTTTTGTGATGATTATAGATATTTAGAGTGATTTGAAGACATGTGAAGATAATAGAACAATGAAATAGAGCATTTGAACAGTTGCAATGATTGAGGGAGCATGAGATGGAATATAAATATGATAAGTTGGATTGGTATTATAAATTAACTATACTTTGGTAATACAAGAGCGTCGACATTATATTTACTTTTGTATAAGTATTTATTTTGTTTTGTATTGTAATTGAGAGCCGACCAAATGATGTAAGACATATATATATGAAGAATATTTTGTAAAGAGAGAATGTAATGTAATGGATGGATATGTGTGTATGTGAAAGAGTTAGAGATGACTCATGGAAGATGCGAGATCAGAGATTGATAGATTTTGTTGAGAGCTATAACTAGAACTATCTAAGCATTGGAGATGTTTGTTTTTGTTCATTACTGAGAACACTTTGTAATAGAAGTATTGGTTGTAAGAGGTGTAAGCTTAGTGTACCCCTAACAGGGTGTTGTATACCTTTAATAGGGTTGATATTCCTTTAACAAGAAAATGTACTATGTAATATTTAGCTCCTAACAGGGCTAGGTCTCCTAAAAGGGACATTATAATTTAGTGCATGCTTGTGGGTACCATCCCCACCGAGGTTTTCCCTTGTCTAGGGTTTCCTCGACAATAAATAATGGTGTAATGAGTTGTGTGTTATTTTCTTATGTTCTTTTCATTTCAACAATCATATGGTTTATTTGGAATTAGTTTAAGTTTAATTTAAAGTGTTGTAATACTGATCCACCCCCCTCTTAGTATTACTTAATCCTAACAATTGGTATCAGAGTTGCTGGCCCTTGAAATGAAATTTTAACAACTTAAAGGAGATCAAGATGGATTCGGTAAGTTTGGAAGAAAACTTTGAAGCAACACTTGAAGACCTTGACAAAGAAAAGGTAGAGAATGGTGACTTGAGATTCAATTTAAGAAGAGCTGAGGGATTCATTAAGAAAGGGAAAGATCATCTTGAACTTTCCATAAGTCAGAGATGGGATCTTATGGTTCAGATAAAAGAGGATTCAGACAATGATAATTCAGATCAGATAAAACAACTTGAATAAGAGAATGATACCTCGAAGCTTAATCATGAAATAATGGCTAAAGAGATTCAACAAGAAAATAATGCTAAAAACAAAATTGAAGAAGCTTTTAAGGATGCTAATATTTTGATGGGACAAATGAAGACTAAAATTGACCACTATAGGAAGAAGTATCTAGAATTAGAGAAATATAATCAGACCATAAAAGGTAAACTTGTTGAGACAAAGAAACATATTGAGAGACTTCACATGAGTAGTGACTTGATAATTGAACAAAGAGATAGACAGAAACCTAAAGGAGATATGACTGGTGTTGGCTTCAATGAAGCTGAATGTTCTAAGAATCAAGAAGAAAAACCTGATGCGAAGATTGATGGAGAAAAGCCTACTCCTAAAGAACCTAAAGAACAGATCAGACCTTTCACAAGTAGATGTTTTTCTTGTAACAAGTTTGGACACATGAATAGAGATTGTAGAGGTAATGCCCATTTCAAACCTTTTTTTGGTTATTGTTGTAATTTTCATGTGTATGGGCACAAGAAAGTAGAATGTAGGAAACCTAATCAATATTGATATAAACAAGATAACATTAGAGGAGAATCAGCAGTTAAAAACACATGTTACAAATGTAATAACCTTGGGCACATTTCAAGGTATTGTACATTGAAAGTAAATCAGAATAGACCTCCTCCTATTTTCTACAAATACAAAAATCCAGGGCACATAGAGAATTTTTGTAGGTATAATGGAGCAGACAACAAAAGAGTACCACCTCCTATGAATACAAAGAGGAATGACGGTGTTACTGGTAAGATTCTTGCAAATTACAAAACTGAATTTGAAATTTGTTTCAAGAAAGCATAAGATAATAGTAATGGTAAGGTATGGAAAGTCAATGAGTCTAATGAGGTATTGGTTCAGGGAGAGACAGTAGATGTTACTGAATCTTCGCCTGATGCTAACACTACTACATCAACCTAAATGGCTGATCGTGGCCTTAGGGGGGCATTGGATGAAGATACCAGATTATATCCAGCCCTTGATTCTGAGGAGTAAGCTCATGCAAGCTTGGTTATGATATACATAGACATTATGGAACCAATATTTGTGATATCTATATTGGACGATTCATATTCTATGATTGCAAGATTTGTGATTGACTGGACAGTGTACAAAGTTAATTTTATTGGGTAATGTTCATTTCTCACTTAGAAATGAATAAAAGACATCTAAGATTCTTATTTCTTCACCATTTGAAGAGGAGCAACCAAGGAGAGAAGATATTAGAGAGTATCAAACTACCAAGTAGCCACATTGTGTGATTGATCAAAGTGGAAAATTCAAAATTCAGCATGTTTAAGGAATTTAGACTATCTACTTGAGCATAAGTTTCCTAGCATGCACCCTAGAGCATGGAAAGACAACATACCCACTGGTATTCAAATATCATAGAGTTACAAAAGAAAAAACAACACATGGGTGGATGGAGAACTATTTGGAATTATCAAAATTCTTCAGAGGCAAATGAAAGAAAGATTCAGAATTCCTGAAGAGCTAGTTGAGAGATACAAGGATACAATCTATTTCATGGTTGAAACTAACTGTGTATGTTTTGAGGTAGTTGTACCAAGGAATAAATTGCATTACCCTATGGGCTATGAATTCATTTCAAAAGTTTTAATTATGCAAGTTAAACATGTTCTGGCATCTAAAGTTGATACATCTGAGGAGAGATGGGGCACATATGAAAATAAATCAGCTAAAGTCAGAGAAGAACATACTAGAGGTTTAAGAAAGAGAAGAGTGGAAAATATAATTGATGACTGTGCATCCAAGGCAGGTATAACTAAAGAGGAGTTAAGAGAAGTAAGGAAGAAGATAGTATAGAGATCTTGTGGGTTGGAAAGAACTTCTGTTGCAACCCTTCCACCTCCAGAAATTGAACAGTTAGTTAGTCCACTTTCTACTATAATTGATGTGTCTACACCCTCACCACCATAGATATCATCATAGGAAGAGATAGAAAAGATTGTTCCTTGGAGAAACACTAGGTCCACTAAAATGGACTCACCTCCTAAGAAGCAGAGGACTGAAGTAGAAGAGAAGAAAGTTGAAAAAGAGACCACAAGTGACAGACATGTATGGAAGCTAGATATTAAGATGCTAGAGAAAAGAGCTATTGAGAAAGGAAAGCTTTTTTCAGTGAAAAAATACTATGACATGTATGAGGAATATGACAAACTAGTGATTGAGGACATAATGATAAATCATTTACTTGTTTTCAAGAAGAATCTATTAGAGATAGAGGGAAATAAACCCAAGGAATTGTATGGTAAACTGCAAATCAAAAAATATCTTTCACATATTGAAGATGAGACAATTAGAAATCAAGCTATTGAGGATATGTTGCCAGTTGTTTCTATATAGGAGAGAGAGAGAGAGAGAGAGAGAGAGAGAGAGAGAGAGAGAGGGAGAGAGAGAGAGAATATTTAATGAACTCAAACCTTTGTTGAGGACTAAAGAAATATTAGTGAAAATTATGGGCAGAAAATATGAGGAAGTCATAGAGGAGATTCAAAAGACATTAGATCAAATACTTATGAGAAATATTCCTAAGAATACTCCACCTCCTAAATCTACTATGCCTACACCTATAGGAATTGGAGAGAGCTCTAGGATAGTTGAAGCAAATGTTGAGAAGAGAAAAGTAAGTACTGACATGCAACCAAATTTCTATGTTTCTGGTGTGCCGGTGACCCTTGACACTTCACTTAATGAGAAAGATCCATTTGAAGGAAATAATGATAATACAGTGGTAGATGAAGCATAACAGAAAGAGGAAGAACAGAAAGAGGTAGAGCAGAAAGAAGAATCATAACATAGAGAGGAGACAGTTGCAGTGAAAGGAGAAGAAGCAAGAGTTGATGTAAAACCTGGAATTGACACATCCACTATTATAGTGTTGGAAAGTAAAGACAAGATAGTATGGATGAGGATGAACTGATGAGACTCTCCTTCATCACATTTACAAAGGCAAAAGAAAGATCTGAGCAGAAAGGAGATAAAAAGACTAAGGTAATTACTAGAGCAATTGATATTGTGAATAAAGTACTTCCATTCCCTATTATTTTTCAAATTAAAGATGATGTAGAGAATCTAAAAATGGAACTAGATGATTTTTATGGTCACTATGAGTCCTTAGTGAAGATTGCTGAAGAGAAGGCAGAGAAAAGTTATCTAGAGAAGAAGTTGAAGGAAGTATGCCAGTCTATTTCATGGGACTTGGGCATTCTGAGATCAGCTACATCAAAGGCCAGAAGTTGTGTAACACATGGAAGGATGTTATACAGCTATTGTATGAACCCTATCAGACACATTCAAAATATTGAAGACATTATTGCAAAGGATAGGGCTACTCTGAACAACATGATGGACATTTTTGAGACCTCCTCATAATCTATAATGGAGATGGATAGAGAGGTAACAAATATTTTGGATAAGTTGAATGTATTGGATATAGAGAAAGGGAGAGTCATGACAAGATTTGGTTTGATGAAGAGTCTAATCAACCCTAAGATATCAATTCTTGAAGTTCATCTATCAGATATGGAGAAGACTGCAGATTCATTGGCAAATTATTTTCCCACGGAGTTAAAGGCAGCAAAGAATTCATCCTATGCACTGAATGGACTAATACATGTTAGTCAGTTGTTGATAGAGTCATGGAATGCAAAAGTGAATATATTGGAAGATTCTTTTCAAGATTTTCTAAAACTGGTGAGAAAGCACTAAATTCTACATTTTTGTAAATTTTGGATACAACTTTTCCATTGTTGTCAAAGGGGGAGAAGACAAGAGAAAAATGAAAAAAGAAGAGAAAAAAGAGAATAATTTTGTATTAGGACACTTAGTCATTTTTTGATAAGTATTTCCATCAATGCCAAAGTGAGAGATTATTGGCAAGTGATGTTTTTTGGTGTGATATGAGACACTTAATCGTTGTTATTTATGGAAACACATCTGATAGTATGATCAAGTTAAGTACAGTTTTGGAGATATAGTTTTGAAATTGACTAAGTACAGAAACAAAATTACAGAGTATAACAACATTGTTTTGGACAATGAAGATCATGTATGATGTTTGATGACTTTCAATCTTAAAGGAAGATACTATGGGATATGTATCACCTACAGTTAAGATCAATTTTGTTTTGGTGATGATTACAGAGAGTTGGAGTGATTTGAAGACATGTGAAGATAACAGAATAGTGAAACAGAGCAGTTGAACAGTTGTGATGATTGAGGGAGCATGAGATGGAATCCAAACATGCTAAGTTGGATTGGTATTGTGAATTACCTATACTTTGGTAATACAAGAGTGCCGATATTATATTTACTTTTTGTATAAGTATTTATTATGTTTTGTATTGTAATTGAGAGTTGACCAAATGATGTAAGACATATATATATATATATATATATATATATGAAGAAGATTTTGTAAAGTGAGAATGTAATGTAATGGATGGATATGTGTGTATTTGAAAGAGTTAGAGATGACTCATGGCAGATGCGAGATCAAAGATTGACAAATTTTGTTGAGATCTATAACTGGAACTATCTAAGAAGTGGAGATGCTTGTTTTTGTTCATTACTGAGAACACTTTGTAACTGGAGTAATTGTTGTAAGAGTTGTAAGCTCAGTGTACCCCTAATAGGGTGTTGTATACCTTTAACAGGATTGATATTCCTTTAACAAGGAAATGTACTATGTAATATTCAGCTCCTAATAGGGCTAGGTCTCCTAACATGGACATTATACTTTAGTGCATGCTTGTGGGTACCATCCCCACCGGGGTTTTCCCTTGGCCAGGGTTTTCTCGACAACAAATAATGGTGTAATGATTTGTTTGTTATTTTCTTATGTTCTTTTCATTTCAACAATCGTATGGTTTATTTGGAATTGGTTTAAGTTTAATTTAAAGTGTTGTAAGACTTATTCACCCCCCTCTCAGTATTACTTAATCCTAACACATTTTAGAGCACTAAGCAAATATGAAGGTTTTTTTTGTCCATACAAGGTTCTTTTTAGGAGCACTAAAAGAAAACGTGAATTGATTTTGATTTAAAAGTATAAATGTTGCTTCCTAACCACATGCTGAAAATCCAAAATTAGTAACCCAAAACCCCTATCCTAGGACTTGAATTTTGATTGAAATTTGACAAATTGAATGAAAAACACAAAAATTTATACCTTACAATTGCAGTGAATCAATATGATAGTTGTGGCGAATCAAAATGATAGTTGCGGCGAACCAATATGATAGTTGCGGTGAACCAATATAATGGTTGTGACAAACCAAAATGACAATTACGATGAATCAATATGACAATTGCTGAATCAATATGATAGTTGTAGTGAATGCATATGACAGTTGTTGTGAATCAATATGACAGTTGCGGAAAATCATTCTGCACATAGAAAAACATAGAAAACATAATACAATCAAATAAAAAAATAAAATGATTACATCATATTAATATAACAATTATGACTTTTAAGCATCCAAATGCGATGATTAAACCATGACTACTTTGAATGACTATGTTCCTACATAGAAACATTTTTTTTGAAAATTAGAAGCATATGGTGCTTCACGTCGGGTTCATCATTGTAGATTAGGGGTTAGATTCAAGATACAGAAGCCCACAACAACACAGGTAGACCACCACAAAGGCTAAATGTTGCAATAAATCCCTAAAAATCAAGAGAGAAAATAGCTAGTAATGGAAATGCATACACGATAAAAAAAAGTGAAATTAATTCAAACAATAAAGATATGCAAACCAAACTTATCTCCCTTGTTCTTCTCCTTCTTAATGCAAATTGCGGACTCTCAGCTTGTGCTCACTTGGATAGCATAATAATTAAAAGTGTTTGGTTATGAATTATGTGAATTAGCTCTTATTATATAGACATTCTGGATTTCAATCAAGATTCTCTGATTGAGGAGATGACTGAAATGGATTGAAGAGTCAACTAGATTTGATTGAAAAGTGAAGTGAATAAACTTGCTTGTTAAGTGAATAGATTGGATAGATGACTAAATAGACTTTTTAGTTAACAGAATAGATTGGACAATGGACTGAATTGATTGAGAGATGAATAAATTTATTGATTAGTCAATAGATTAGATTGAATAAATGACTAATTAGATTGACCAAAGAACTAGATAGATTAACCAGTCAGAAAAGGTGATTGAATAGTCAAACTGAGACTTAGTGTTAGTTAGAACTAGAAGAATAATTAGAAATAAATAAATTAGAAAATTTATTTAATTGCACATGTGGATGATAAATAAATAAGATTTATTTATTTATGAGGAATGAAATAGGAAAATCAATAAATTGTTATTTATTTAATTTTAGGACAATAGTTAATTAATTAAAACTATTATGTAATAATGACAATGAGGAAGATATTAATTAAATTATATGATTATTTAATTAATTATGAAGATAAAAGATTAAACAAATAATAATAATTAATTAATTAATTAATAGAAGAGTAATAGTTAGATGCTAATAATTAAATAATTAATTAAGATTATCCAATTATGAAAATTAGAGGGAAATATTGAATTTGAAATTTAAATATAGTAGAATGGCACTAATTACTTTAATAATAAAGATCATTTAATCAACTGAGATGAAAGTTAGTAAAATTGTTGTGCATGGGCAGCAAGTCAATTTTAGGTGTCTACAGGACCCACATGCGTTGTTCATAACTTGAGGCAACTTTTGGAGTAGTTAACTATGTGTATCTTGCAATTTGAATCCTCTTTTGGTGGGATTTCTTTGTGAACTTGACCCAAGGAGATATTTTGAAAATTTGAAGGAGAAAAGAAAGTGAGACTTTAGCTCAATTTCATTTCACCTTGGAGTTCACATTGGAGTTGGTGAAAGGCCTTTTATAAGGCATTTACATCTCTTTTTGAAAGTTAGTTTTTAGAGAGTTTAGGAGTTAGTTTTGGGGAGAGTTCATTTCTTTCTCTGGACTCATTTTCTGAGTTTTCTAGCAGCAACATTCCTTTATTTTAAATAATATAGCAACATATCTCTTTCTTAATACTTCTTATATTGCGTTATTGAATGGATTTTTTGATGAATTTATGTGATTTATCCTTTAATTTGTCTTTTTCAATTAGAATTCAGTGTGAGAAAATACGTGGTAGATGTAGGTCTGAGTTTGTGTTAGTTGATTTTAATGGTTTGTAGTTGTGAAAACCAGTAATTTTTCCTTATGCAAGCATTATGTTTATCCCTTCCTAAGAAATGCTTACACATCCCCTATTTAGTTGAGTTGTGAGAATTTCAGGGTTATTTGTTGAAGGTTTTGTGAGTTAAGTGGGTTGCAAATCTTAGTTATATATTCGACACATCAATTGTTAGTGGTAGGTTTAAGATTCAAAGCAAGTTTTCTTTTATCCATTTTCTTGGTGAATCAGTTAGTTTTAGGATATCTAAAGGGGAGTCGACCTATAATCCAAAGGTTCAGCTACATAATGAGAAACCCACAGGCTCATAGTTATTCCCATGTTGCACGAGATTGTTGAGTTTTCAAACTTAGCTCTCTAGTGCGAACCCTTCGTCACAAAAATACTCAACACAAGTTTCACATAAAGTAGTCACTAATGACAACAAAAACAAGTTGACATCAATGAAAACCAAACCAGCTCAACAATTACTCATCCAACTCATTATGCTTGATTCCGCAATAATCTCTCTGTTAGAATATCTAATCTTTACTTGTATTATTTATTTATTTAGGAGATTCCTAGGGAATCGCTACATGTACAGCTCATTTTATGTAATTCCTTTAATAAGGAAATTAATTTATTCCTCCTTAAGAGGATATCGACACTTGCCACACACACTAATGAATGGTGACAGTCATAGACTTGGGAGTTAAAATATAACTCCTCTCTCTCAAATCTATTTAAGAGATTCTCCTCTCTCATTTCTCACTATGCAAGGATAAAGGATGAAGTTATTGTAATGTGCATATTGATCTTTTTCTTTCTCTCTCTTCACTCTTTAGGCTATGACCTCATTCATTATATGCACAAGGGATTTTATTAGTTTTCCCCTTTCAAAAACATTGTCTCTTGTGTTGATCTTGGAGCTTATTGTTTCTTTTGGTGATAGTTCTTGATTCAGTTTTCATTCATTGATTAATGGTAAAAACTCTTCCTTCTTGCTTCACTCTCTTAGATTCTTTTCTTAAGTCTCTTCCTATATTTGTATTTTCTAACATGGTATCAAATCTAGTTAAATCCTTGTTTTGAGTGTTGCATGAAGGTACCATTGAAGGATATCTCGGTTGAGAAAGAGAAAGCATTTTTTTGTTGTTTGATCTAATTCTTGTTTGCAGGTTTTCGTTCAATTTTTGCAAATCTTACATCTTTTTTGTAAATCTAACTTTTGTCTAACTAGTTATGGATGGATTTCCACCAGTTCTAATTTCATTAATCTTCATTTTCTATTTTTTTTTATCTAACCTCACCCTCTATGAGTAAACCGGAAGGGTTTTCTATTTCATGCATTTTTCATTCATTCTATCTATCTTATTTCCAGGTTTATACTTTGTTCAATATATATATTCATATTTACCATTATTTTTCTCAAAAATCTAATATATTTAGATCTAACTGGTATTTTTTTTCATTTTTATCATCTCTATCACTTTTCTAAATCTATATATCTAACATTTTGTTTTGCAAGATTACCATAATATCTCATTTTAATCTATTTTTTGTAGTCAAAAACTAATATATATTCATTTAATCGATTGTTTAAAGATTTCATATTCATATTCTTGTAGGTTTCAATTTATATTAATCTTTGTATTCTCTAATATCTATTCTATGTTTCTATTCTTTAAATCTGTTGATAACATTTTTTTTATTCAACTCAGCCTTCACCTTTCCATTGGTTGTCTCTCTGTGCATTGGTTTCTTGCTTCTTCACTTTAGCCTCCCCTCTTTTGTGTTGCATCTTATAATTTGTTCTTTGTATCTTATAAAAAAAATTCAATTCTGTCCTTGGCTGGCAGCATTCTATCCTGTGTTTTTTAAATTAACATTTTCTATTCTCATTAAAAACATTTTTTTCCTCCAGCTTCATAATGTTTTTGTTCAGCTGCTATTTGGTAGTTTTTTTTGGTTTTATTGACAGTTTTTTTCATCTGTTATCTTTCATCTCCCTCGTTTCGTTATCCATGAGGCTGCTTTTACATTAAGATACTTAGCTACAACTGTTGATTGTCATTTCTTTCCTCTTGCTGAAACTTCCAGTCCTTCGTCAATTTTTTTCAATCTTTCAAAACATTTTTTTTAACATTTTCTATCTGCTCTCCTTTGTGTTCTTTGGTAGCATATATTTATAGCATTGTCTCTATTATGTTCATTTTATCTGTAAACTTTTTAATCTCAGTTTTTTTAAAAGGTTCTAATCATTTTATTAGGTAAAACATTTTTTTTCTGTCATTCATTATTACTTTTTGCAGCTTTTATTCTAGTATTCATTTTATTCCATCTATTAATTTTAGTATTTGTTTCCTTCTTCATTCAATCTTTGTGGTTTCTATTTATCCTTTTGTAGTTTCAATCATTATAAATCAACATATATTCTCTTTAACATTTTTCTTTGCAGGCTACAGCTAGGAATTCAGTTTCCTCATTTAGTGTATTGTCATACCTTTTAATTTTCTCTGAGATTGCATCTGTTATATGTGGTTTATCTATTTTTAGTTTTAGTTTGAACAATCTTTGACTCATTTTTATTATTTTTCAATAAAGATTTGAATGTTAAAATATTTTGCCAGTTTAATATTTCTTAATATCATTTTAACCCTATATTTATTATATTAATTCTAACATATTTCAATTGCCTTTTTGTTGACTAGTTGCAATATAAATTTGTTCCTTCATTTAAACTAAAAGTTTAAATTTTTTTTAAAACAACTTTTATCCATTCAAATTGTGATTAGCATTAAGTTAAAGTTATTTTTCTTACTCTTTAGCATTATTTATACATTTTATTTCACTTCATTTAAGTTAATCTGATCATTTTTCTTATTAATCATATCTAAGCTTATTCAGAAATCAAATTAAATAGTTCTAACTATTTGGCATGGAAAAATTTCACTTTGATTATTATTCATAGGAAAGAAGTTTATGTTCATTAAACAAAGGGGGTAATCATTCTTTTTATATATTAAGCTCCTCACTTAATTCCATCATTTAACATTTTGCTAAACTACTATTCACTTTGTATTCCTCTATATTATTTACTGCCAGATCTCTACTTTGTTCAAAACAAATTTATTTTATTTGAAATTGTTAATTATACCTTTATTTAAACTTGTTAAATTTTAGATCAGAATATATGGCTTTTAATTTTTCTTATATAACCTTAATATATGTAATATATTTAATCACAATATTATATTATATATATATAGAATGAATTTAGAATAACTGAGAGGGGGGATGAATCTATCATCCTCAGGTCTAGATTTGCCCATTTAAACTTTATACGAATTTGAACAACTCAGATCTGTTCGGCAACAATAACATAAAATAACAGCATACATATGCAATTTACTGTTCAGTTATAATCAGCTTGAAGAAACTTAACAGTAAAACACAACATACATAATCCCACAAGTTGACACTAGTATTTAACGTGGAAACCCAATATGGGAAAAAACACCAATAACATGCTATCAAGTTTTCACTCTTATGAAGTGATGCCCTGTTAGGAGCCAACCCTGTTAAAGGTTACAAAACATATTACTAAATGTGACCTGGTTAAAGGATTTAATCACCCTGTCAGGAGTGGCCTTGTTACAGGACTTAGAATATTCTACTTGAATCTCACCTTGCTTAAAGGATTTATACAATGACTGTTAGGTCAACCTGGTTAAAGGATTTTGACTGATACAATGGTTAGAAAGTAATCGACAGGTGTGATCTGATACATACAAATTATTTTGAAAATCCAGATCCAATTCAGCTCTAATGCTAATTCACTGAGTGGCCTCCATTCTAATTTCAATCTTCAAATATGCTTGGAAATCCGTCAAGAAGTCACTCTCACAGCTCTCTGCTTCTTTTCTTAGCCTTCTCTGCTTTGATTAAGCCAATCAGTCAATTAACTATGCAATCCTCTTGCATGCATACATTACACATACTCACATTCTGAATAACCCCTTGAGGTTATCATATACCTCTTCATCTAGGTCAGATAAATCTTTTTCCGCTTAATCAAGATCGTAGATCTTAGGTTAGGTCAGATCCAATGGATATTTCCATCATTACATTTAATTTATTTCTCCAAAGAAATTACTAATTAAATCTTTGATCCATGCATTAATTAAAGTTACCCGTGCATTTAAATAGTGTGGATCAATCGTGCTTATCCTTACTTAACTTTACATATCCCAATAAAATCAACTAAGTCGGCTAGAGATCTCAAATCTCAACAATTACCAAAATACTGCTGCTCGGCCAACGCTGTGTTCTTCCACAATTTACTGGTGCTTGGTCATCACTATTTTCCTCGGCAATTTACTGGCACTCGGTCATCACTGACTTCACTCGGCATACACTGTTTACAGTAAACTGTCATCAAAAGATAAACAACACATTACTTTTCTAATTGTGCCAACTAATCAAGTACCCTTGTGATTTCCCATAACTCAACCATTTTACTTGGTCTTCTTCTTAAATCTCCTTCATCAATCAATAGATATGGTACTCAAACATATAGCAATAGTCTTACCAATTAAGGTTTGACATCAATGACAAAACAACAATTGTTTCCATTGTAGCTTTCCAACAATCTCCCTCTTTGGCATTGATGGCAACACTAAAAAATAAAACAATAATTTTCTAATCATAGTTACCATACAATCCAAAAATTATGCCTGTGTTCCTTGATACGAACAAATCTACATTAATGTCTTTAGCTTCATTCTGATTCTCATCTTGTAAAACTTTTCTCCCTCTGTGTCTGTGATCACACTGAAATATTTATGTTTCTGTTCATCTGTACACTCCCTCTTTCATTAATCTTTCCTTCTTTGACAATAATCTCTTTTATTTTTTTTTCAGTAATCTCTTCCTCTTTTACTAAACTTCTCCCTCTATCTTTAAGTATAGTAAACTCTTCATTTTTTAGTAAACTTCTCCCTCCTTGACAACAGAGCCAAAGACATTTACATCTTCATCATGTAGATTCTTCTATTCTAAACTCTGTATCATGTTGTTCCTATCATCTTTCTTATGACTGGTCCTCTTTTATGTTCAAATCTGCCTTTCATAGCTTTAGGTAGCATCCTAAAGTGTGACTTCATGTGCATCAATGTGTCAAATATTCTGAGTATAACATTTGATGCAACAGTACCAGTCTAAACTAATTAGCCTCAGTTAGGGGAATCACCCCTAATTTACCTCATAGATACTCATGAGCATCCTTGGGTAGTGCCTTTGTAAATATGTCTGCTAACTTTTCTTTAGTATTTACATATTCCAGTCTCACTTCCTTCTTCTGAACTAGCTCCCTCAAGTAATGATACTTGATAGCTATATGCTTTGTCTTAGAGTGCATCACAGGGTTCTTAGAAATATTAATGGCACTTGTGTTATCACAATATATGACAACTGGTTCTATGATCTCTTCTTTCAAACCTTTCAGTAGTATCTTCAACCACACAATATTAAAACAATTGACTGTTGCTGCCACATACTTGGCTTTAGTTGTAGATTGTGAGGTGCAATTCTATTTCTTGCTTGTCCATGAAACTAATATTTTTCCCAAAAGAAATGCTCCTCTTGTGGTGCTTTTCCTTTCATCAACATTTCCAGCCCAATCAGAGTCAGTATAAACTCTGAGCTCAAACTTTTCATTCCTTTTGTAGTAGAGACCATATTCATTTGTTCCTTTCAAATATCTCAGAATTCTTGTTACCGCCATCATATATGTTTCTTTAGGATTGGAAGAAAATATTGCAACAATACCAATAGCCAGTGCAATATCAGGTCTAATGTGTACTGCATATTGTAGCTTTCCAATCATTGATCTATAAAGGGTTTGATTTACTTCTTTTGTATCATTATTCTTTGTTAACTTCTGTCCAGTAGCCATGGGTGTACTCACCGGTTTTGAATCTTGCATTCCAAAAGTTTTTAGTATCTCATTGACATATTTTGATTGAGTAATATAAATACCATTATTCATCTGATATATTTGTAAGCCAACAAAATTTTTTATCTCACCAATCATAGACATTTCAAATTCAGTTTGTATTTCTTTTGCAAATGCTTGGCATAACACAACTTGTCCACAAAATATAATGTCATCAACAAAAATTTCAGCCAATAAAGTACCTTTACATTGCTTTGTCTTCAAATACAGATTTTTGTTGTCATTGGTTCTTGCAAATCCAATCTTTACCAAATAATTGTGCAATCTATCATACCATGCTCTTGGTGCTTGCTTCAATCCATATAGTGCTTTGTGTAATCTTCAAACCATGTTCCTCTTATTTGGATCTACAAAACCATCAACTTATTCAATGTAAACTTCTTCTTCTAATATCCCATTTAGAAATGCTGACTTCACATCCATCTGATAAAATTTAAACCCTCTGTAGGTTGCATATGAAAGTAATGTTCTTACTCCTTCCAATCTTGCAACTGGGGTGAATGTTTCTCCATAATCAATTCCTTCCTCTTGTGCATAGTCTTTGCATACTAGTCTAGCTTTCTTTCTTGTTACCTCTCCATGTTCATTCAGCTTATTCCTGAATACCCACTTAGTACCAATTACATTTTTATCATTGGGCCTAGGTACAAGTTTCCAAGTCTTATTCTTCTCAATTTGTTCAATTTCTTCATTCATGGCTTGTATCCAGTCTTCATTATCTAAAGCATCTTTTACTGTTTTAGGCTCAAAATGACATAACAAGCATGTACCATCTCTTAACTTGCCTCTTTTCATAATTGTAAAATCCTTTGATCCTATGATTTGATTAGGTTTGTGGTGCCTCCTCACATACTTTTCTAGAGTAGGTTCTCTTTCTGCTTTAGTTTGATCATTCACATTCAATTCAGGTTGATTCTATGACTCAACATCTCCATCAGATATCTCGGCAATTACCTCTTGTTTCCCGACATCCTCATTCTGTTACTTGGCAGGTGCTAGCTATTTCTCGGCAACCTCATTCTCAGTTTTAGGTAATGTATTAGAATCTTCCACATCCATATAGATGAATGATTTGTAACTCTCAGGTTCTTGTGTGCTTTCAACTTCATTTCTTTCTGCATACTCATCAATTCTAACATTTGCACTTTCCACAATTTTGTTAGTGTTAGAATTCAAACACTTATATGCTTTACTCTTAGTTGAATAACCAAGAAATATGCCTTCCTCGCCTTTAGCATCAAGTTTTCAATTTCTGTTATCCTTTAGTATGAAACATTTGCTTCCAAAAACTTTGAAATATTTTACATTAGGTGCATATCCATACCAAAGCTCATAAGGTGTAGCAGTAGTACCTTTCTTGACTTGTACTCTGTTTAGGGTATAGACTACTGTACTTACAGCTTCTCTCTAATATTTTTGTGCAACATTTTTCTCCATCATTAATGTTCTGGCATAGTCCATGATAGATCTGTTTCTTCTCTTAGCAATACCATTCTATGGTGGTGTTCTAGGTGCGGATATCTATCTTTTTATCCCTCAGTCATTACAGTACATGTTAAACTCATTAGAAATAAACTTACCTCCTCTGTCAGATCTCAAACATTTCAGAATTTTACCTGTCTCATTTTCAACTTTTGCCAAGTACCACATAAATAACTGAAATGCATCATATTTTTCTTTAAGAAACATAACAGTCATCATTCTTGAGTAATCATCAACAAATAGAATGAAATATCTATCTCCACAGTAACTTTTCTCACCAATGGGACCATAAAGGTTAGTATGAACTCCAAAAATTCCTCAGAAGTATGAGTCTTGCTCTTAAAACTAGATTTAGACATCTTTCCCAATTGACATTGCTTACACATTGCATTTTTAGGTTTCTTTAACTTAGGCAGCCCTCTAACCTTTTTCAATTTGCTTATTCTTACCAAGTTATCAAAGTTTACATGACACAACCTTTTATGCCATAACC
>MU225550.1:2206819-2224000 GCA_018584345.1 Thuja plicata
AAAATATCATTAATTGAAAGATCATAATCTTTGCCAGACTAGGTGCTACAACCTACCCAATTAATGAGACCTTGAAAACATCCCACCCAGCTTAGAACAAAAAGGCAATGGAAGAGAAACCTGGCAATGATTTCCTACCTATAAAAGACTTAGACCTAGACTCAAGACTGACTAGACTGACTTGATATGACCAATATTGCCAAAAAAAAGGGTGACTTAAATTCAGTCAACAAAGAACACTCAATATTCTCCCCATCTCCTTAACAGATACAATAGGTAAAATATCCTAAATTTTTTGTTCTCTAATCACTTAATCTTCTTTCTATGCTAATTGCTTCCTTATCTCCAATTTCTCATATAACTCCTCAGGTATACTACCTCTATTTTCTAACAAATTCTTCTTAAAAACAAGCAAATGATTAATTACTATGTCTTGAATCATAATTTTATCAGATGCTTCATACTTGTCACAGTATTTTTCTAGTGAAACAAGCTTCCCTTGATCAATTACCCTCTTCTCCAGCATTTTCATGTCTGGCTTCCAAATTTTTCTAACATTAGTGGCATTTTTTCAACTTTCTTTTCTTCTCCTTTTGTCCTCTGGTTCTTAGGAGGTGAGTCCAGTTTAGTGGACCTTGTGTTTCTTATAGGCAATTGCTTTTTTGTCTCTTCCTACGATATATACTGTGGTTTTCAAGGTGTAGATACATCAAATACAGTAGAAAGTTGTCTGATTATCTTCACATCTTCTAGAGGTGGAAGGACTTCAAAAACAGTGCTTGCCAACCCAAAAGCTCTCTCTATCATCTTTTTCCTAACTTCTTTCATTTCTTCCTTTGATATACATGCCTTGGCTACTAATTCATAAACTACATTCTCTATTTTCCTTTTCCTTGATGCTTTAGTTTGTTCCTCCCTAATCTTTGCATAATTGTCCTCATAAGTAACCCATCTCTCCTCTGATGAATCAACTTTTGAAGATAGAATATGTTCCACTTGCATAATCAAAAATTCAGAGCTAACCTCATAACCTAGTGGATAGAACCACTTATTTCTAGGTAGGACTGCCTCAAAGAATACACAATCATTTTCAACCATGAAATAGATTGAGTCCTTGTATTTCTCTACTACTGCCACAAGAATTTTTTCCCTTACCTTCATCTCTCTCTGTAAGATTTTGACCATAGAAAACAATTCTCCATCTACCTATGTGATGTTCTATCTCCTATAACTCTGATAAATCTAAGTACCAATAGGTACACTATCCTTCCATGCTCTAGGGTGCATACCAGGAAATTTATGAACAATGTGAATGTACATGTGTATAAAAAAAGATCCAAATCTGAATCCCTTTGACTTATCTTTCTTGATCTGCCTTACATTCTCCAAGAATTGTTGTGTAAGTACTTCACAAAGATTATATTTGATATTTTCCTTAACCATTTTATAATACATTAAGATTACTCATGTTGATACTGATTTGAGTCAGCTGCTATAATGGAGTTTATAATCTAAAATCATAGTAATCAATCTGACATCCTGTTGGGATATATCATTTACTGTCATCACTCTTCTGTCCCACTGTGAATGTGTTAGGGTTTATACCATCTTATTAGTATTCTTCTAAGAAACAGGTACTATACCAGAGTTGTCCTAACCTATTATAGCATGAATTAGGTCACTACATATCTTCATAAGTTTATCTCCAAGCCACATAAACTAGTCATGCACTTTGCTTAGAATAATCTTTATCTATTATTCTTCTTTGAACTCGTAAAGTTTGGTTACATTCATGATACTTGATTGTTAAGATGTGAAAACTCATCCTTCATCTTTCCATCATCTCCTATCATGTTTTCCATCTCACTAGCAATCTCATCATCTCCCAAAGATTCATACTTACAATGTATGTAAGCCCTAATATCTTCAACATGAAGAACGTCATAAGGTGTTTCTGAAAACATGCATTTAGGATCATCCTTAGTAGATTTAAAAGGGTGATTCTTAAACTTGTATCTAGGTCTCTTTGCAACATCAAAAATCATCATTGTATCCATTTTCAAAGCTTCAAAATCAATCAAAATACCTCTTTATCTGATAAAATGTGAATTCCTGCTTCTATCAAACTCTTCAACACACTTTCTTTGATTCTTCTTTTTCTCTAGAATCTATTCTCCTCAGGCTCTTCTCTACAAATGATATTCAATTGTGTTATTTATATTAACCTTATACTTCACTGAGCAAAGAAATGACAGAGTTCCCAATAAACTCACTTCTGCACATAATCCAGTCATATAATAATCTGGCGATCATAGGATATAGACTTGTAAATCCATGTGATCATAGATATGTGTCCCAATACATTTCTACATACTCTCCCTAAGCTCCCAAGAGATTACTCCTCATATTCAGGAGTAGGATAGATTTTCAATGTATTCTTCCAATGCTCCCCCTAAGGCCATGCTTGGCCATCTAGTTTGATGTAGCAATGTTAGCATCAAGCATAGAATCAATAGCATCTACTGATTCTTCCTGAACCTTCTCCTCACTAGACTCCTTTATCTTCCATACCTTATTACTATTGATATCTTCTTCTTTCCTAAAACAACTGTCAAATTCACTCCTATACTCTGCAAGACTCTTACCAGTGTTACCAATATTCTTCTTTATAACTAAAGGAGGTGGTACTCTTCTATTTTTAGTTTCATTGTACCTACAAAAATTTTCTATATGTCCTAGATTATTACATTTGTAGCATATAACAGGTGATATATTCTGATTAACCTGTAACTTACAATACCTTTCGATGTGCCCAAGGTTATTACATTTGTAACATGTGGTCTTAGTTTCTATCTCTTCACTAATGTAATCTTGTTTGAATTTTGATTGATCAATTTTCCTACATTTTTCTTTCTTGTGCCCATATGCATAACAGTTAAAGCAATAACCAGAAAAAGGTTTGAAAGGGGATTTACATCTGTAATGTAATCTCTCTTCATGTGTCCAACCTTGTTACATCAAAAACATCTACCTATGAAAGGTCTGATATGTCCTTGAGGATCTTCAAGAGTAGGTCTTTATCCATAAATCTTCACATCATATTTTTCTTCTTTATTCTTTGAACATTCAACTTCATCAAAGCCAACACCAGTCATGTCTCCTTTAGGTTTTTGTCTATCTCTTTGTTCATCGATCAAGTCACTACTTGACGTAATGACAAGTCTTTCTCACAACCCTATCTTCTCCTAGGGTATCCTATAGGCCACTTCTCTAGCCTATTAGGGTTCTTAACTAACCCTAATCTTCCAAGGATTCTTCATATAAATCCTTCACCTATTCTACTTGTCAACACCATTTAGGAAATCAACTCAATCAACCACAAGCTTCATGGTCATCTTCTTGCTTTTCCACACCAAGTGATCCAATAAGGCTATCACTATCCACCAATGGAGAGGAAGGGCCAAAACAAGGAAATTACATCAAACATGATGCCTAACAACTTAGTTTGCAATGAAACCCTAAACAAGTTCAAGAACTTGCTCCAAACTCACCAAAATGGGGCTACAAGCATTAGGCCTAATTAGGCACCTTTTTGAAAATAACTTGAAATTCTTCTTAACAAGATGAAAAACTAACTCCAGATCTTGATACCCTTTTCGAATACCTAGAGGATTTTCTAGGTCTTTCCTTCCCAAACTATCTGTACAGAGGGTTCTTATTTGCAAGCCTATATTTAAGGGTTTCACCATTCACAGAGCATGTCCATTAGCGTTTTAGTTTCCATCATGAAGAAATCACCACCAGATCTTCCCATTGGATTTGGGGCTTCTTCATAAATATTTCCTCCTCTCCACATGCTTTGATTGAAGCAACCAATGCTTTCAATCACTCATATTGCCTCTGCAATTCACTGTGATCCCTAGCGATGCATCTCTTGCTCGCCTAGAGAATCACTGTAAAATTAGAAAATCAGATTTCCAAGGCCCATCCTTCTCCACCCATATAGTAAAAGGAGTCACCCCACCCATTCCAAGATCCTGTACAAGTGCCACAGTGGAATGATGAGCTATGACTCCATTTACACAAACTGTCTAGTTCAGACCAACGATAGTGTAGAAAACTAAAGTATTTAAAAAGGAAAAGAAAAAAAAAAGAACAATAACTAATCACATGTAGAAACAAGTAATTACATCAAATAACTCATGCACAAGTCACAGTGCATAATTCAATCCATTAAAGACCAAAATGTGTACAAAATGGTCAACTATAACTAGTTTTCCAATTACACAGTCTGTACACTTACTTCTAAACTTCATCCAACCCCACACACAAGTCGGGGAGGCCTTATATAGTTTACCATGGCACAAATCCAACTATTTCTGATATTTATACAACAAAATGGTTGAAGATGCATTATTGCAAGAAATGTTGTCAATGATGTCAATGACAACATTGACAACTTTTACAACTTTTTGATTCATGTCTTCTAACTTGGTCAACACACCATGAAACTTATCCAAATGCACTATCATGCCTATTAGACCTAAAATTATCCCTCCTAGACTCTAAAAATCATAAAATCCATGGTTCCACCATTTTTGGAACATATACCTAATTTGGATAGATCATTACTTTCTAAACATGAAATGATCTAGTTAGGTCTTCTAACTAAATCAACACACCCTAGGACCTATCTAGTCCTATTATTTCACTAGTGGCTTGGATAAGACCACTACAATCCAAAATCAAACTAGGAGCCTAGGTCACTATCTAGCCTTACCTAGGTGCTCCTTCACCATACTCCCCCACAAAATAAATTCATGTCACTCCTGTGGACACAATGTCTTTAAGAATTCCCATCTTCTTGAAATATGTATCTGCAATCCATGTTACCTCTGACTCTAGGTTGTGCTTCCACTTGATGAGGTGTTCCATGTACACTTTATGCCTGGTATTCTTCTTGACCCTTGAATCCAACACCCTATCTGCTTCTATCTGCATCTTGGGAGGTAAAGCATCAGGTTCCACATCCTTGCCAACCTCTTCTCTGTTCACATCTATCTCTGTCAAAGGTCCTTTAAAATTTATCCAATCTTCCACATTGAAGACAAGTGAGATGCTCAATTTAGTAGGTAGATCCACCTTATAGGAATTATCCCCATACTTGGATAAGATCTTGCAGGGTCCCACTCTCTTCATATGTAGTTTTGTAGGATTCCCCTGCTGCAACCTAGACTTATTTAAATGTACCATGACATAATCACCTACCTCAAATTGAACATCTTTTCTCTTCTGATCTACTTTGGCCTTCAAATTTTGGGTAGAATCCAGTATAGTCTTCTTCACATGTTCTTGGATCTCCTTCATGGTTTGAGTGAAGTCTTCAACATGACCACTCCTATACTCCATGGCTCCAAGGTCTCTAAGCTCACATACACCCCTTGGGTGCATCCCATAAACAACGTCAAATGGGCTTCTACATATTATTCTATTAACACTGTCATTGTAGGAATAATCTTCTTAGGGAATGACCACATCCCATGTCTTCCCATACTCCTTGGTTAGGAACCTTAACAATTTACCTAACACTATGTTAACCACCTCAGTTTGGCCATCACTCTGAGGGTGGTAAGCTGAACCAAATGACAAGTTGGTTCCCAATCTACTCCACAGTGTTTTCCAAAAATGGCTCATGAACTTAACATCCCTATCTGATACAATACTTAGGGGTAGTCCATGGATTCGTATAATCTCCTTAAAGAACAAGTGTGCAATGTTATTGGCATCATTTGTAGTCCTACAAGGTATAAAATGACCCATTTTGCTAAATCTGTCCACCACAACATAAATACTGTCATGTCCATGCTTTGCCTTAAGTAACCCTATAATCAAATCCATGATAACACACTCCCATGGTCTGTTAGGGATTGGAAAAGGTTGGTACAAACCTACATTTCTACTCCTCCTTTTGCTTTCATACACACTATTCAATATACCTGGTTACGTCTCTCGCCATCTTTGGCCAATGGTAAAACCGTTGAAATAACACTAGGGTTTCCATTATGCTTTTCCTAAATGATATTTTCTCTCATTAAACCCTTAGGGACACACAATTGGTTCCCCTTAAACAATATTCCACTCTACAAGGTAAAATCAGAAAATTGACTATGGAAGTGATTTTGAAAATGAGAGCATACCTTATAGGCCTCACCAAAGTCTTCATCTTCTCTATAGAGGTCTTTGAAACTCTCTATCACAATTCTCTTCAAATGAACTTCCTGAATGGTTAGCAACCTCCTCCTCAAGGCATCTGCAACCTTATTCAATTGTCCCTTCTTGTGCTTTATTGTGAAGGTAAATTCTTGAAGGTATTCCATCGACTTCAAATGTCTTTTACTGAGCTTCTCTTGGATGTTTATATATCTCAAGGCCTGGTTATAAATAAACACCACAAATTCTTTGGGAAATAAGTAATGTCTCCACTTCCTAAGAGACTTAATTAAAGCATATAGCTCAAAATCATAAGAAGAGTATTTCTTCTTTGCTTCATTTAGCTTTTCACTGAAGAAGGCTACTAGCTTACCTTCTTGGCTTAACACACCCCCTACTACCATCCCACTTGCATCACACTCCAAAGTAAAAAGTTGATCAAAACTAGGGAGTCTAAGGATAGGTTGTGTTGCTACTTGTTTATTCAAAATTTCAAATGCTTTCTCTGCTCCAAAATTCCATCTGAACTTAGTCTTTAGACCACCCTTAATGGTGTCTAACATTGGTGCTCAAAAACCATTGAAATCCCTTATAAACTTTCTGTAAAACTGGGCTAACCCATGAAAACTCTTGACTTCTATCCATGTGGTTTGTGTGGGATAGTTTAGGATAGCCTCCACCTTACTTGGGTCAATATTCAATGACCCTTGAGATACAAAAAATCCCAAATACACAAGTTCTTGTTTGAAGAACTCATATTTCTCAAGGTTGATTGACAAATTCTCTTCTTGCAACCTTTTAAGCACTTTCTCCACATGATTCATATGTTCCTCTGTTGTCTTACTAAAGATAAGTATATCATCTAGATATACTACCAAAAAAATCCCTGTGAAGTCCTTAAGCACTTCATTCATGAGCCTCATGAATGTGCTAGGGGTATTTGAGAGGCCATATAGCATAAATTTTCACTCATACAACCCATTAAAAGTCTTAAAATTTGTTTTCCATTCATCCCCCTCTTTGATCCTAATCGGTCATACCCACTTTTCAAGTCTAATTTAGTGAAAAAAAATTCCCCCCAAGACAGTCCATCAAATCCTCTATCCTAGGAATTGGAAATCTGTACCTAATTGTGATCCTATTAATTTCTCTAGAGTGAGTACAAAGTCTCCACTTACCACCTTCTTGGATGCTAAGACCACTGGTACATCACATGGGCTGATGCTCTTCTTGATTAACCATTGATCTAATAGCTCCTGCACTTGTCTAGCCACCTATAGGTTTGAGTCTAGAGTAAGCTTGTATGCTTTCTTTTTTGGCAATGATGCCACCAAGTACAAAGTCAATTTGATTAATTATCACTCTTCTAGGAGGCAAAGTGGCAGTATTCCCATCACTGACAATATCCTTGTACTTTTCAAGCATCTCTCTGATTTCCAATGGCAATGGTTCTTGTTTGGGATTCTCTTCTTCCTTAGGCTTAAGAAATATGGCATAGCCTTCACTCCTTTCATCTTTAAGGGTATTTATGAACTCCTTTCTACTACTCAACAAGATACTAGGAGTCTTAGGTTGTGGTTCATCCTCTTCAAACAAGGACTGTATTTTGAAAGTTATGTCACCTTTCTTGAAGGATATGGAGTTTTCCTTCCCATCATACACTACTCCTCTATCATATTTCCAAGGCCTACCTAGAAGTAGATGGCATGCATCCATACATAGCACATCACATAGTAACTTGTCCTTGTACCCTACAATAGAAAACCCCACGCAGGTTTTCTCATTCACCAACACACTCTGGCCCTTGTTCAACCATGTCACCTTGTAAGGATTGACATGAGGTATCTTTGTCAACTTGAGCTTATTGACAGCTTCCACTAATATTATGTTGTTTTTGGAGCTTGAATCCACTATCACTTTACAAAATTTACCAAGGATTTTACATAGGATGCTAAATAGTGCTCTTCTATGCTTGGGCTCATCCTTAACTAGTTGTCTAATCAGAACCCTTCTAAACATCAAGTTCTCTCCCATCTCTGACTCAATGTGATCAACCTCTGGTGCTTTGACACTTTTTGTGTCATCTTGAGCATATTCAATCCTTTTTGTATTTTTAGAATAAGTGGGCTTATTTGGGCACCTATAGGCAAGGTGACCCAATTGGCCACAATTGTAACATTTCATACTTGCAAAGTATTAGTTGCTTCTTCCTGAAGCCCTTCCTATACTAGAACCTCCTTGAGTACCTTTTCCTTTGGTATAACCCCCTCTTGGAGTAGTTTCATTACCATGCTCTATCAATTTAGGCTCTCCTTGGTTCCTTTGTTCATTACCTATGCCTTGATAACCACTTCTATGACCCCCTTGATCAACTCTACCTCTAAGATTGGAGTCTCCCTTCTTCTTGTTCCTCTCTTCCACCTTTAGAGCTAATTGGTGGCACTTCTGAATAGTGGTTGGAGTCCACAAAGTTGTCTCCTCTTGGATGTTCCACTTTAGACCACCCAAGTATCTGGCTACCTAGATAGGTTCCTCTTCTTGAATCTTGGACCTAAGGCATAAATTCTGAATTTCCTCTATATAAGAGGCCACATCCAAGTCCTTTTGTTTCAGACCTTATCAATTTCTATGAAGTTAAATTTCATAGTCCTTTGGAAAATAGTTCTCCTTTACCTTGGTCACCATGGCTTTCCAGTTAGCTATTGGATGTTTACCCATCCTAACGCTTTCATCTTGTAGATACTTCCACCATGTCAATGCTGATCATTTGAACCTTGACTTTGCAACTTTTATTTTTTGTGCCTCAGTAACACCTTCACATTCAAAATGGTTCTCCATCCCCTCAATCCACTCCATTACTGCTTCTATATCCATCTTTCCACTAAATAGTGGTACTCCTTCCAATGCCTTTCCTTCTACGGCTTTTATGGCTTTCGAGAAGGGTTCTTCATTCAAAACAGGGTCTGGGTTAGGGATGATATTCTCCTCAACAGTCTTTTTACCTCTGTCACTACTTTCAACTTCTTTGCCTTTGTCTTTGGCATCAATTACTTCTTGCAGCTTTACCCTCATTTCATCTAGGGCCTCTTCAAGGACTATATTCTTCTCCTTTTTATCACCCATCTCCTTAGCTAGCTCTACATTAGTCACCATACTGATCTCCCCTACTGATTCACTGGTATTTAGAGACATACACCAACTCCCAAATCTTTAACTTGCTATGATACCAATCTGATGTAATGAAAAGTCTTGCTCACAACCCTATCTTCTCCTAGGGTATCCTATAGGCCACTTCTCTAGACTATTAGGGTTCTTAACTAACCCTAATCTTCCAAGGATTCTTCACAAAAATCCTTCACTTATTCAACTTGTCAACACCATTTAGGAAATCAACTCAATCAACCACAAGCTTCATGGTCATCTTCTTGATTTTCCACACCACGTGAGCCAATAAGGCTATCACTATCCGCCAATGAAGAGGAAGGGCCAAAATAAGGAAATTGCATCCAACACGATGCCTAACAACTTAGTTTGCAATGAAACCTTAAATGAGTTCAAGAACTTTCTCCAAACTCACCAAAACAGGGCTACAAGCATTAGGCATAATTAGGCACCTTTTTGCAAATAACTTGAAATTATTCTTAACAAGATGAAAAAATAACTCCAGATCCTGACACCATTTTTGAAGACATAAATGATTTTCTAGGTCTTGCCTTCCAAAACTGTCTGTACAGAGGGTTCCTATTTGCAAGCCTATATTTAAGGGTTTCACCATTCACAGAGCATGTCCATTAGGGTTTTAGTTTCCATCATGAAGAACTCACCACTAGATCTTCCCATTGGATTTGGGGCTTCTCCATACACATTTCCTCCTCTCCAGATGCTTTGATTGAAGCAACCAATTCTTTCAATCACTCCTACTGCCTCGATAATTCACTGTGATCCCTAGCCATGCATCTCTGGCTTTCCTAGGGCATCATTGTAAAATTAGAAAATCAACTTTCCAGGTCCCATCCTTCTCCACCCATATAGTACAAGGAGTTACCTCACCATTCCAAGAGCCCGTACAAGTGCCATGGTGGAATGATGAGCTATGAATCCATTTACACAAACTGCCTGGTTCAGACCAGCGACAGTGAAAAAAACTAAAGTATTTACAAAAGAAAAGAAACAAGAACAAAAACACTAACTAATGACATGCAGAAACAAGTAATTACATCAAATAACTCATGCACAAGTCATAGTGCATAATTCAATCCATTAAAGTCTAAAATATGTACAAAATGCTCAACTGTAACTAGTTTTCCAATTACACAGTCCGCACACTTACTTCCAAACTTCATCCAACCCCACACACAGGTCGGGGGAGGCCTTATATATTTTACCATGGCACAAATCCAACTATTTTTTATAGTTATACAACCAAATGCTCAAAGATTCATTATGGCAATAAATGTTGTCAATGTTGTCAATGACAACATTTACAACTTTTTTATTCTTGTATTCTAACTTGGTCAACACACCATGAAACTTATCAAAATGCTCTATCATTCCTATTAGACCTCAAATTATCCCTCCTAGACTCTAACAATCATAAAATCCATGACTCTCCCATTCTTGGAACATATACCGAATTTGGATAAATCATTACTTTCTAGACATGAAATGATCTAGTTAGGTCTTCTAACTAAATCAAAACACCTTAGGACCCATCTAGTCCTATTATTTCACTAGTGTCTTGGCTAAGACCACTAAAAGAGAAAATAAAACTAGGATTCTAGGTCACCATATAGCCTTAGCTAGGTGCTCCTGCATCACTACTCATGTGAAGTCTCTCAATATGATTCTTTGCCTCAACAAGTTCTCATTTTATGATCTGATTATATTTTTCTAATTCCATATACTTGTTCTTATAGTGATCAAGTTTAGTCTTCATTTGTCCCATCTAAATATTAGCATCCTTTAAGGTTTCTTCAATTTTTTTCTTAAAATCCTTTTCTTGTTGAATCACTTTAGCCATCTCTAGTGAAGTAGTTTCATGATTAAGCTTCAAATTATCTTTCTCTTTATCAAGTTGTGTAATCTGATCTGAATTTTCATTTTTTGAATCCTCTTTTATCTTAACCATAAGATCTTGTCTCTAGCTTCTAAAAATTTCAATTTTTTCTTTCATTTTCTTAATGAATCCCTCTACTCTTCTCAATTTTAATTTCAAGTCACCATTCTCTACTTTAGCTTTGTCAAGATCTTCAAGTGTTGCTTCAAAGTTTTCCCCCAAAATTTCAGAATCCATTTTGATCTTCCTTAAGCTGTTAAACTTTCTCTTCGAGGGCCAAAATCCTTGATACCAACTCTTAGGATTAATTAATAAAAAGAGGGGGGTGAATTAGTATTATAGAACTTTAAACATGAACTTAATAATTTCCAACTAAACCATATAATTACTGAAATGAAAAGAACATAAGAACACAACACATAATTCATAACACCATGAATTGTTGTCAAGGAAACCCTTGCCAAGGGAAAACCTTGGTGGAGATGATACCCACAAATATGTACTAAAAGTATAGTATCCTAGTTAGGAGACCTAGCCCTGTTAGGAGCTGAATATTACATTATCACATTTCCTTGTTAGAAGAATATAAACCGCTATTAAAGGTATATTGAGCACACTGCTCTTACAATAAAAAAATAGTTCTGTTACAATCAATCTCAGTAGTGAATAATATGAGCATTATCTTATGCTTATATAGTTCTATTTGTAGCTCACATAAATATCTTCTTGACATCACAATGCACCCATTCCATCTGTCTATCATTCATACCATATCCACACTTTGATTTACAAAAAGCTCTTCATATATGTATGTATTACATTATCCAGTCAGCTCTCAAATACATTACAAAAGTTAATACTAATGAAAAGAGTAAATACAAAGTCGGAAACCTTATACTACCAAATCATAGGTTATCCAACTTAGCATGTTTGGATTCCATTTCATACTCCCTTAATCATCGTGGTTGTTCATCTGCGATGTATCTCTGTTACTCTATCTTCGCATGTCTTTCAATACACTGTAACTCACCACGATCAACACTAAAACTCAAATGACCTTAAAAAAATGTCATACATACCCAAAAATTTCCTTCCCTAAGCTCGCAAGTATTCATTCACCATATACTAACTTATTTGTCCAAAACTATACTATTATACTTTGTTTTTCTGTTTACTATACTTAGTCATTTTGCAATCTACATCTCCAAAACTGCAAACAAATCCAAGTGATCATCATACCAGATGTGTTGCCATAAATGAAAACCCTCAAGTGTCCCATATCACTCCAAAAATGAATCACTTTCCAACAATCTATCCCTTTGGCATTGATGGAAACACTTATTGAAAAATGACTAAGTGTCAATACCAAAAAGATGTATGTGTATATCTTTACATATATCCTTTACTCTATACAACTTCCATACATTTTTAATCTCTTCTCTTCTCCCCCTTTGACATCAATGGAAAAGGTATACAAAAATGTAGAATACCTCAAAATTGTACCACTGCTTACCAAAAAATTTAGACCATCTTTAGTACATCTTGGAAAGAGTTTTCCAACATCTTCACTTCCTTTGTCCAGGTCTTCACCAGTATCTGACTCACATGAATCAGCCCATTCAGTGAAAATGAAGAATTATCTATTTCCTTTAGCTCATTAGGCATATATGTTGTAAGGGCCTGTGATGTCTTCTCCGTGTAAGAGATATGGACCTCAAAATTTATATCTTGGGAGTGATTAGACTCTTCAGCATACCAAACCTTGCCATAACTCTCCCTCTTTCTATATCAAGTACACTCAGTTTGTCCTAAATATTGGACAACTCTCTGTCTATCTCCAATAAATATTGTGAGGAGGTCTCACAACTGTCCATAAACTTATCTAGAGTAGTTTTATCCTTTGCTACTATATCCTCAATGTTCTTGATATGTCTGATAAGGTTTATACAGTAACTGTATAACTTCCTTCAATGTGCGACACAAATTTTAGCCTCAAATGTAGTCTTGTTTATTATGTCCAAGTCCTATGAAATAGACTTGCACACTTCTTCCAATTTCTTCATGAGATATTTCTTCTCAGACTTCTCTTCAGTGATTTTCTCTAATGACTCATAGTGACTATCAAAGTCATCTAGTTCCTTGTTCAAGTTATCTCCATCATCTTTTCTTCGAAAAACAATAGGTGTTGGAAGTAGTTTTTTAAGAGTCTCAACTACTCTTGTTAATACCTTAGTATTATTATCTCATTTCTAATCAAATATTTATTTAAGTTTAGCAAATGCGATGTAGGATAACTTCATCAGCTCATCCACATCCATGTTCCCAACATCAGTGCTCAAATCCTTGTTCTCCACTTGCCAACAATAAATATGAAGAATCAGATGTAAAATTTTCCCATTTTACTTCAACCTTATTCACTGTGTCTTCCACTGTTTCATCAATGTTTTCTTTTTATTTTTATTTCTCTATCATATCCTTTTCATTGTTTCCTTCAATATTTGTATCCTTCACAAAAGGGTCATTCACATCTTGTTGGTTTTATTCCTGGTTCTGGTCTGTTTGCCAAAATTTTGTGATCCTCATGCTTTTCTTTCCTAAAGTCAGAATTTTTTCAGGTCCTTGTAATATCCTTGTTGAAATTTATAGGGTCTTCAGGTCAAAATCCCTGTGAAAATGCAAAACCTCAAAACCCTAGGTCCTGTTCTAAGCCAAAATGAGAAAAAACCCTAAAATATTCATCATGCTTCTATTTTGGTGTTACCTTTTTGAAACAACTTAAGTCATGTGTTTAATACATAGTCGCCTAGTCGTGTGATCTTAACAGCATATTCCTTTTTATTTTGAGACTTGGCGATTAACTATTGTCAAGATGTCTCTCAGTGAAATAGAATATTCTTTTTGTTTTGTGAGACTTGGCGGAGCCCTTCAGTCGTGAAGTCTCCAAATAAAGAAACATGTCAGCAATAAACAAAGGGGCCCACAGATGAGTCATGGTGTCATGTGAATGATCCAGTAGTTAGTGAATTATTACGAGACTTGGCAATTGCTTCAGTCACATGTTCTCTGAATTGGCTTGCGGTTAAGTAATAAGTGTAAAGTTCATGTCACGTAGTCTCCAAAAGAGATGACAATTAAGTAAAAGATGCTGAGACTTCACAACTAGCCGCATACAGTTTGAAATACAGAGTAGTCAGGTGGTCGCTGGATCAGGATGCTGAGTCAGTTTTTATTCAGCGATTCAGAGACAAGAAATGGAAGGAGACACGTGTCCAAAGGTGAAAGGATTAATAGGTTTGTCGCATGGTCTCCCAAAGGAATGAAGTCATTTGGAAACTAAGAGACTAAGGTTATAAAGTGCTTTGTTGTCGTGTAGTCTCTGAATTGATATAAAGGTATTAAAAAATATTCAGCGACTTAGTGGAGCCGTCGGATGCAAAGATGAACAGATCAAACGGTGGTCGCAAAGTCTCTAATCAAAAAGGCTTAAAGGTAAAAGTGCTCGCGACTTGGATATAGCTATTTTTCACGTAGTCTCTAAGTTAAAACCAAAAGAAAATGTTTGTAGCATAGTCTCTGAAAGATTTGTCAAACTAACATTTATACTCAGCGATTAAGCGACCAAGGTAAGTCGCAGGGTCTCATAAAGAAAAGTAACATTCAGAAACTTGGAGATAACTTTAAAAGATAAAGGTAACTATCAGTCACGGAGTCTCCGAGTAAATTGTGAGTTAAGTTTTTCATTCAGCAACTTTGATTTTCACAGTCGTGTGATCGCCAGAAATGAGCCATGGTTAGCCAGGCAAAGAAAGTAACACAGTCGCTTGGTCTCCAGAAGAATTGAAGGTTATGAAGTTGGGTCAATGACAAGGAGATAATACACAGTCACGTAGTCGCTAAATATGAAATTCTGAAAAGGCGGCAGTTGCTGACATGACAATGTGAAGGATTCGACGTCCAATGAAAATCCAGAATATTGATTGATGAATAAAAAGGGTAGCTGAGATGTATGACAAAGAGCCAATCACATAGAGGCATGTCATCACCTTCAAATTTTATAAGGCTTTTCTGAAGATACACATATATGAATTTGATTTCCTGTCACACTCATGAGCTACAGCTAGGTTTTCAATCAATTTCACAGCGTGCTGAATTGATGACAGAATTGATGATTTTTCAAATGATGAGTTGTGTACTTGAAATAGTTACCATAAAGAGTTGATTGAAGGCTCATTTTTTAACTTATCTTGCATTCAGAGTTATAGAGCGAAGAAGTGCTAGGTTTTCTGAATTGAGAGAAGAAATTGGTTAAGTTGCAGAGTACTCTATTGATTGTCAAGTTTTGAATTGCTGGGAACAATGCACAGAGAAGAGAAGTGAACCCTGAGAGAAGATTTGCTTCAATATCGGTAAAGGAAAGAGGATTGAAATAGAGAAAACACGAGTAGAGCAGTCAGTGTGGCCTCTACCAGTGGGAGAAGTGACGAGATAGATGATGATACTAAAGGGAAAAGGAATTATTCTGATGAATTCCTCAAATTTCTACCGGGTTCTACACAAAACAAAAGGGCTAATGCAAATATTCTGATTGATGATTACTACGATATCAGAGATGCTGACACTCTGGGATCAATAGGTTTTTCTCTTTTCAACTACTTCTATAACAATTCTGATAAGGCCATTCCAGTGTCAAACCCTTGGACCTGTGGTCTGGCTACGACCACAATCTAAACAGATAATTTGTTATATCTGTAATCAGCCTGGTCATAAAGCCCCTGATTGTCATTGCAAGAATAAAACTATTAAAGCCGTCTACTTTGATCCAACTGCAGCAGCGTGGTGGGATGTTGTAGATGAAGAAGAAGACTTGTACATGCAAGACAATATTTTTGAACCTATCATTGATGAAGAACAGGTATCAGATGAAGATGATGCTATGTTACAAGATCTTGCAGATACTTTACAAGAAGCTGAGCAACAGCTCTACGAAGAGGAAGAAGAGGATATGCCTACCTTAATGATGAATTACTCTAGATGAGGAAGAGGAAGGCAAAATAACTGGCGTAATATTAACAATAGAGGAGGAAGAATACACAAATGGCAATATGAGGATGAAGAATCTGATTATATGCCCAGTTCTTCCAAAAGACCATCATCAAGACCACCACATATGTCATATCAGCCACCATTCAACAAAGAGCCTAAATTTGAGGAGTTCGCCCAAGGGTTTCAAGATTTTAATATGTACCAGACAGAAGAGCCTAGAGAACAGGTATGTCATCAGTCACCTGTATTTAACCTAGTTACCATAGAAACCAAAGATAGGAAGTTTTTTAAGAAAGAAAAATAGCCAAATCCTATCATACATGCTCTGTCCACTTATCATGAACCCACTCCTCCAGTCTTTAGACCTCAAGTCTATAGACCTTATACATCCTGTAAAATAAGAGAAATAGATGAGGAATCATCTTATTCTATTTTAAATCATCCTCAGTTCGAAGAACAAATCCAAGAGGAATATGAAGATGAGGAAATTATCTTCCCTAATATTCCTGATCCTAGTACTGCCAGGATGGTCATGACTGTATTACCAAAACCTACTCCCAAGTTAGAACCACAGTACCTAGTCCACTTACTCACTGGTAAGTTTTCCCAGTATATCAGTATAATAATAAATGGCAAAGCATATGATGCCCAAATTGACACTGGTGCCTCACTATCTTTTTGTAAACAGCAAGTCCTAGAAAGATGGGAACAATTAACATAAAAGACTATTTACACTGCCTGTGAGGTACAAGGAAATGAATTCAGATGTGACAAGTATTGTCACCAACAAATCTTACAGGTAGAAGGAAAGAAGTTTAAATGTGACTTCTTTGCTATGCAGCAGATGCCAGTGGATGTACTACTTGGTGGTA
>MU225550.1:2235404-2253243 GCA_018584345.1 Thuja plicata
GCAATGCCAAGATTGAGGATTTAGAAGAAATAAACTTAGGATCTGAAAGTAGTCCTCAAATAGTTTATATTGGGAAAGGTTTAGATTCTCACATAAGAATAAATCTGATTAAATTATTGAGAAAATAAAAACATGTTTTTGCTTGGTCATATGAAGACTTGAAAGCATACAGAGAAGACCTTTTTCAACATGAAATCCCATTGAAATCATATATGAAACCATTTAGGCAAAAACAAAGGCCTATTAACCCCTTGTTGGCTCCTAAAATGCAACAAGAGTTGATGAAACTCAAGGATGCTGGGATAATCCAGCCTATCAGACATTCAACTTGCGTATCAAATTTAGTGCCAGTTAGAAAAAAGAATGGTGATATTAGACTATGTGTGGATTTCAGAAACCTAAATATTGCTTCATTGAAAGATAACTATTCATTACCCAATATGGAAGCAATGTTACACAAGGTGACTAGTTGTGATTTGTTGTCTATGATGGATGGTTTCTCAGGTTATAACCAGGTCTTAGTTAAAGAGATAGAGCAGTATAAAACTGCATTTACTACTCCATGGGGAACCTATGTGTATATCAGAATGCCTTTTGGATTAATAAATGCAGGGGTGACTTTTCAGAGGGCTATGGATGTTTCTTTCAAAGAATTCATTGATCTATTCATGGTTATTTACCAAGATGACTTAACTACATATTCCAAAAGGGATATTGATCATTGTGATCACTTGGGTAAGATTTTTAACAAAGCATTGGAATATGGTGTTTCACTAAATCCTAAGAAGTGTCATTTTGCATTCAAAGAGGGGAAGTTGCTTGGACATATAGTGTCTAGAGAAGGGGTAAGAATAGACCCTGAGAGAGTAGAATCAATTCAAAAGGTGATTGCTCCAAAGAACTTAAAAGGTGTGCAATCTTTCTTAGGGAAGATAAACTTTGTCTAAAGATTCATAGTAAATTTTGCAGAAATTGTTAAACCCATTGTCAAATTATTAAAGAAAGATGCCAAGTTTGTTTGGAATGAAGAAGCTCAACAGGCATTTGAAAAAATAAAGAAAGCAGTACAGGAGGCTCCACTTTTGAAATCTCCAGATTATACTAAGCCTTTCTCTTTTTTTTTTTAATTTGCATCATTCCATACAATTGCTTCTATTTTGCTTCAAAAGGATGAACAAGGATTTGAACATCCCATAGCTTTTTACAGTAAGTCCTTGCAGGCTGCAGAGCTTAACTATGAAATAATGGAGAAGCAGGCTTATGCATTGGTAAAGGCTGTGAAATCTTTTAGGCCCTACTTGGTTTGTGCTAAGGTACAGGCCTATGTTCCTCATGCAACAGTAAAGGATATCCTTACACAGTCAGAGGTAACTGGTAAGAGGTGTAAGTGGATCACAAGAATTCAAGAATTCAACCTTGAGATCAATATCACCAAGTTAATAAGAGGACAAGGTTTGGAAAAGCTCATGAAAGAAGAGAACCTGGATTTAATACAGCTAAATCAAACAGAAATACAAGACCAAGCCATTACTAGCATAGAAAGGCAACCATACTATACTGATATTGTATTCTTTCTTAAAAGTGCTAAGTTTCCTATTCATTTGTATAAAAATCAGAAAAGGAATCTTAAATTGAAAACTCAAAGGTATACTCTGATCCAAGGTGACTTGTTTTGGAAAGACAAGAATGGTGTACTATAGTTATGCCTTGACAGATACCAAGCTGAGAAAGTTTTGACTAAAATGCATGATGGAGAATGTGGAGGTCACTTTTCTGCTAAAACTACCACCCATAAGAGTTTAAGGGCAGGGTACTATTGGCCTACTTTGTTCAAGGATACTTATATGCATGTCAGGAAATGTGAGCCATGTCAAAGGTTTTCCAATAAACTAAAATTTTCAGGTGCTTTGTTACTAAACCTAGTGAGTACTGAAGCTCCTTTTGCTATGTGGGGGATTGACTTTATTGGTGAATTTCAAGTGAAATATAGTGTAGGACATAGTTGGATATTAGTTGCCACAAATTACTTTACAAAGTGGATTGAAGCTATCCCTACAAGGAAATCAACAAGCAAGGTGGTTATTGAGTTTCTCATGGAGAATATTATAACCAGATTCGGTGTACCCACTAAGTTAGTGATGGACAATGCTATGAGTTTTAGATCAGAAGAAATGACAATTTTCTATGAAAGGTATGGGATTACAATATCATACTCATCCCCATATCACCCACAGGCTAATGGAAAAGCTGAGTTTAGCAATAAGAGTATATTGAAGATACTGAAAAGGACTATGGAACAGAATAAGAGAACATGGCATACAAAGTTGAAGTTATCCCTTTGGGCTGATAGGATAACACTCAAAAAAGCAACTAGTAAGTCTCCTTTTGAGCTAGTATATGGTCTACAAGCAAGGTTTCCAATTAACAATCTTTTACCAATATGCCAATTTATACAGCAAGAACATTTAGATGTCTCTGACAATATGCAAGATAGAATGGTGCAGCTGATTGAATTGGATGAAGATAGGAGAAATAGTCAGAGAGAAAACATAAAATTACAGCAGAAGATGAAGTACGTATTTGACAAAAGGGCTACTAAGAGAAAAGTCCAGGCTGGTGACCTAGTTCTCCAATGGAATGCAAGAGAAGAAGACAAAGGTAAGCACAAGAAATTTGAGTCTTTGTGGCTAGGACCTTTTATTATTTCAGAAATTTTTGGCAAAGACTCTTATTTACTGAAAAATATGGAGGGAGAAGATTTTGAGTTGCCTATGCATGGTCAATTCTTGAAGCCTTTCTTTAATTGAAGATCAAAGTAATGCACAAGTAAATATGTATCATATTGTACATAGTTGCCCTTCTATTTTAGGTTAGTAGGTCTCTGCTTCATTTTTTGAAGGGTCTTCAACCAGAGATTCTGTGGTTCTTGGCCATAAACTGTGTTTAGTCAATCCTCAGGTAGAGCCACTGTTGGTTGTATTCTTGGTTCTGGTCTGTTTGCCAAAATTTTGTGATCCTCATGCTTTTCTTTCCTAAAGTCAGAAGTTTTTCAGTTCCTTGTAATATCCTTGTTGAAATTTATAGGGTCTTCAGGTCAAAAACTATATGAAAATGCAAAACCTCAAAACCCTAGGTCTTGTTCTAAGCCAAAATGAGAAAAAACCCTAAAATGTTTATCATGCTTCTATTTTGGCGTTACCTTTTTGAAACAAATTAAGTCATGTGTTTAATACATAGTCGCCTAGTCACATGATCTTAACAACATATTCCTTTTTGTTTCGAGACTTGGTGATTAACTATTGTCGGGATGTCTCTCAGTGAAATAGAATATTCTTTTTGTTTTTTGAGACTTGGTGGAGCCCTTCAGTCGTGAAGTCTCCAAATAAAGAAACATGTCAGCAATAAACAAAGGGGCCCACAGATGAGTCGCGGTGTTGTGTGAATGATCTAGTAGTTAGTGAATTATTACGAGACTTGGTGATTGCTTCAGTCGTGTGGTCTCTGAATTGGCTTGCGGTTAAGTAATAAGTGTAAATTTCATGTCACGTAGTCTCCAAAAGAGATGACAGTTAAGTAAAAGATGTCGAGACTTTGCAACTAGCCGCAAACAGTTTGGAATACAGAGCAGTCAGGTGGTCGCTGGATCAAGATGCTGAGTCAGTTTTTATTTAGCGATTCAGAGACAAGCAATGGAAGGAGACACGTGTCTAAAGGTGAAAGGATTAATAGGTTTTTCGCATGGTGTCCCAAAGTAATGAAGTCATCTGGCGATTAAGAGACTAAGGTTATAAAGTGCTTTGTTGTCGCGTAGTCTCTGAATTGATATAAAGGTATTAAAAAATATTCAGTGACTTAGCAGAGCCGTCGGATGCAAAGATGAACAGATCAAACGGTGGTCGTGAAGTCTCTAATAAAAAAGGCTTAAAGGTAAAAGTGCTTGCAACTTGGAGATAGCTGTTTGTCGCGTAGTCTCTGAGTTAAAACCAAAAGAAAATATTTGTCGCATAGTCTCTGAAAGATTTGTCAAACTAACATTTATACTCAGCGATTAAGTGACCAAGGTAAGTCACGGGGTCTCATAAAGAAAAGTAAGATTCAGCGACTTGGAGATAACTGTAAAAGATAAAGGTAACTGTCAGTCGTGGAGTCTCTGAGTAAATTGTGAGTTAAGTTTTTCATTCAGTGACTTTGATTTCCACAGTCGCGTTATCGCCAGAAATGAACCATGGTTAGCCAGGCAAAGAAATTAACACAATCACTTGGTCTCCAGAAGAATTGAGGGTTATGAAGTTGGGTCAGTGACAAGGAGATAATACATAGTCACATAGTCGCTAAATATGAAATTCAGAAAAGGCGGCAGTTGTTGACATGACAATGTGAAGGATTCAGCGTCTAATGAAAATCTAGAATATTGATTTATGAATACAAAGGGTAGCTGAGATGTATGACAAAGAGCCAATCACATAGAGGCATGTCATCACCTTCAAATTTTATAAGGTTTTTCTGAAGATACACATATATGAATTTGATTTCTTGTCACACTTATGAACTACGGCTAGGTTTTCAATCAATTTCACAGCGTGCTAAATTGATGACAGAATTGATGGTTTTTCAAATGATGAGTTGTGTACTTGAAATAGTTACCATAAAGAGTTGATTGAAGGCTCATTTTTTAACTTATCTTGCATTCAGAGTTACAGAGAAAAGAAGTGCTAGGTTTTTTGAATTAAGAGAAGAAATTGGTTAAGTTGCAGAGTACTCTTTTGATTATCAAGTTTTGAATTGCTGGGAATAGTGCATAGAGAAGAGAAGTGAACTCTGAGAGAAGATTTGCTTCAATATCGGTAAAGGAAAGAGGATTGAAACAGAGAAAACATGAGTAGAGCAGTCAGTGTGACCTCTACCAGTGGGAGAAGCGATGAGATAGATGATGATACTAAAGGGAAAAGGAATTATTCTGATGAATTCCTCAAATTGTTGTCAGGTTCTACACAAAACAAAAGGGCTAATGCAAATATTTTGACTGATGATTACTGCGATATCAAAGATGCTGACACTCTGGGATCAACACGTTTTTTTGTTTTCAACTACTTCTATAACAATTCTGATAAGGCCATTCCAGTGTCAAACCCTTGGACCTATGGTCTGGCTAGGTTAATTATCCCTGATGTCTATATAGATGTAGACTTGTTTTTAGGTCTTTCCAATCATTATGATGTCCTATCAAAGACAATTAAGAAAAATGATGGCACTGCCCTGCTTATTCTAAATAGAAACTCATTTATGCAAGCTTTCGGCTTGTATAGTACCATGTCCACAAAAATCAATATTACTAAACAAGAAGAGAGATATAGGTTAAAGCCTGGAATTGCTAGGGGATTATTGTAGAAACACATGCATAAGGAGGTTAGGAACCATCTTACTCCTATACCCGGTACAGCACCCTATTTCTTCAAGGACCTACATTTCTATATCAAATATATTTCCTATGCCCTATGTAGAGTGTTAGGGAGAGATGGAGGAGCTGAGAAGATCAACGCTGGGATTTTAATGATGGTGCTGGACTTACAAGAGGTGTATTCTAGCACTAGCTATGACTACATACAATACATCATTGAGGAGATGCATGAAGGTTTTGTAGCAACACAGAAGAAGATGAAAGATCACAAGGAGAAAGAACCTAGGTTCTTTCACTATTCCATCCTGATGCATCTACTCTTGCATTTTAACTTTGGGATCATGGATATGAACAATTTAGATCCTCAAAGGATTTTTAAGGATAAGCCTAATCCCATTCAGTTTTGGGTTAGGATTTGGAACTATACATCCAAGGATTGTGATTACTGTGCATTTGAGAATTGGGTTGTATATCCAATAATGCAGAGCATGGGCATCAGCAAGACAAGACTCCCAATCAAGGTGCTCCAACTACTAAGGCCTTGTGAATATGTGGACAAATGGGAGGGAGATCATAACTGGTGAGACTTCTTCCTTGAGGAGAACCTTACCATGATCAGGGTATATGGATGTGTGCATCCACCTCATATCTTGCCCTACTATTTTCCATAAAGATTTCATGGAATTCATCTGGCAGCTTTTATTGACAGATAATGAGCATTTTGCACTGCACAAGAAGGGGACCTTAACCCCTAGGCAATTCAAGATTTTCACTTTCACTATTCGTAAAGGTGCCATTGACACAGTCAACCAGTGGTTGGAGAGCTGCAGAATGTGGGCAGCCTCATATAGGTACATTGATCCTGAGGGTTTCATGGAAGGAGTCAGAAAGCTTCTAACCCCCACAATCCCTAATACAAATGTCCATTGTGCATGTGTAGAAGAGGATGCAACAAGAAATCTTCTTGATGAAGATGAAATCAGGACAAGAAGGGAGAGGATCCAGGAATTACTAAAGCTAGAAACAAAAATAAAGAGAAATGGGTTAGCTTTTGGAGGCTTCTATCCTAATTTGCCCTACTTTGATAGAATCAAAGCCATGATTGATAATTTCTATGTGCTTTGTGAGCAACTTGACAATGTTCTAGATAAGAAAGGACCCCAGGGCCATATCATTGACCTAACAAAGGTCTCCCAGCCAGACGATGTAGAAGAGCCTTCAGCCAAGAGGCAAAAATTTGACATAGGACAGCCTTCAATTATTAGGCAAGAAAAGAAAAAGGATAAAGTGAGTGCCTTGGTTCCTGGCAATAGGTTATATGACCATAACCTAAGAAAATTGATTAGACAAGGAAAGAAGCAACAAATAGATGTAGAGGAAAATATTGAGTTGCCTCTCAAGTCATGTATTGATGAAATATTAATACATCAGCAAAAGTTTTTAAGTGATGATAGTTTTATCAAGACTTATGAATTTAAAGATTTCTTGAGATGGCATAAGAAGGAGGAAATAAGAGCTCAATTCAAAGTTGATGGTGAGGAGACAATTACAAATGAGGCTCTATTAGCCTTACAATCATATGACCCTTATTGTGAGGATATCTCACTAGATGAGGCCAGGCAGATGGTATTAAACAGTGGCATATTGTTGGCTGAGGGTTGGGACTTGGCCTCAGCTTTCATCATTGATCAGATAAGGAAGCAGCCAAATTTGAAAATGGAAAGTGAGGTACAAATGGGAGACATGATAAAGGGTTTTGGGTATAGCCCAAAGTCTCAGGCCTTTGCCTTGTGGAGCCTTTTCCCAAAAGACCAGAAACCTCAGTTAGTGAACATCCAAGAGAATATGGTGGGTAATAAAATGGTTTGGTCAGTACAGAATACATGGGATCTAGAGATATCCCAGATTATGAAACACTAGGCACACTTAAATGAGGATAAGACCAAAAAACTGTCTGATAAGTGTAGCATTTTGTTAGAAGAAACCAGTGCTTTGGCCAAAGACAGGGAGCTGTGCCACATCAAAATACACCAACAAGATAAGGTAATTGCTAAGTTGCTAAAACAATTGGAAGAAAAGCCTGAAGTGGTGTATATACCTTCACATCCACCTTTGCAAATTGAGGAGTAAGCAAAGTCAGAGAAGGTGGTTGAAAAGGATGACATGGGAGAAAAGAAGAATGAGATAGCCTTGAATGCATTTAGGTGCATTTTGCAACATAGAATTGATATATTGTAATTAAATAAAATTAATTATTTAATTAATTTTGGGAATATGCTTAGATGATTTGGGAAATGAATTTAGAGGAAAATAGATGATTAATTAATGATTAAAAAACCATTAATTAATAGATGAAAATTAGTGTTTTAATGTAAGGTCGCAAGTATGTCCATTTTAGGGTGTCTTAATTTTCCCCTCTTTGATGCATTATGGCTTGGCGCATTGTATCAAAGATTCTCATGTTTTGATCCTACCCCAGTGATAGCAGGTGTATTTATGCCCCCTCAATAAATTTGAGATAAAAGTCATGACATGGGCGTTAATTTGTTGATACTACAAAATGATTTTTTGGGTATCTGATTGTTCATGAAAATACTTCAATATGCTCCTGATATCAACTGTTAAAGTTTTCGGGGGCCGAGACGATAAAATTGAGGTTCTCCAGGAATTAGGATTTTTTGGGAACCCTTATAAATAGCTTGGAGAGCCATTCATTTTTCACTTTTCACTCTTGGAGATTCTGATCATCTGGTGAGTTTGTTTATAGTATTCTCTTCTTTTTTCGTTGTTTTTTAGCTATGTCAAGCCTTCTGGGAGTCATACACATTTCTGATCGGGTCTGGACCTTTGTCAGCCAGCTAGCGCAGGACGTCCAATGAGTAGTTTATTCCTTCTACATTTATTTCTTGTATTTATTTATTTCAAATTTATTACTTTTAAAAAAAAATTGCATGTGTGCCGCAATTGCAGTTTAAATGTCGCAATTGCTGATTGTATTTTGCAATTGATAAAGGTACCATAATTGAGGGTGTTTATTACCACAATTGTCAGTTGCATGCCACAATTGATAAAGGTACCGCAATTGAGGGTGTTTATTACCACAATTGTTGGTTGCATGCCACAATTACAGGTTACATGCCTTAACCAATATAAATGTATCGTAATTGCCTTTGGTTTACCGCAATCGCTCTGTTAGTAGTTTTTTTGCATGCTGTGTACTTTGTCTAATATTTTGCTTCTATCTTGTAATTGATGGGTGACTTTTCTATTCTTTGCAGTACACTAGGACTATTTTGCATTGTCGGGAGTCCAAACCTAACGGGTTAGTATACTATTTTCAGCTTGTTGAGGATGAGAGGGATGTCCTTAGATAGTTAGGTTTATACTAGATTTTCTATATGATTGAGATCACAACCAATAGGGGTCTTATCTATGCTCTTCTAGAGAGATGGAATTCAGGTATATGTACATTTTGATTATCGACTAGGGAGTGTACTATTACATTGGAGGATGTTTATCACATCCTTCAGATTCCCATCTAGGGTGCTCTTGTAGAGTATGCTTGGGGTCCTGGTATTACAGCTTTGTCCGATTTATCTGGTCTGCCCCAGGATCAGCTTGGCATGTCTGATCCATATGATATCCCATGGTCCAGTTTTGGCCTAGTTTTAGATAGACTGACTAGCTTGCTTGGTAGTTTGATTTGTGGGATCTTCTGTCCTGATCGTTGCCAGCGTGGTTTCTATGTTGGCTTTGGAAATATTTTATAGGGTATGGTTAGAGACCATATGATATATGCCTGGGGTCCCTGTATGTTGGTGCATATGTACTTCCATATGTTCTATGTTTCTTACCTTGATGGTAAGTCTCTTGGATGCGGTGCCACTCTCCTACAGATCTGGGCATGGGAGCATATTGTTGATTGTAGGCCCATAGGCACTCATGATATTCTTCCAGGGAGACCATATGTCTTTATGTATGATGGAGCTATTGTTTAGTCCCATATGGGACACTTGATGTACTGGAGGTAGTAGTTGGATATGATGCCATACTTTATCTAGAGACCATACAGGGATTGTCCTGTGTGGGATTGGGAGGATGCACACCTTCTCTTCTATTGACGGAGGATGTTTTTGATTGGTCACGTTAGTGGCCACATTCACAGGATTGATTTCCACAAAACTGATAGGGTGTTGCAATAGTTTGGCTAGAGATAGGATGTGTCTGATTCTTATGCCTACTTTTCTTGTCAGTCGAGGGATGTCACTCTATGGGGTGTCATCATTTCACTGGATGCATCTAGGACTAATTTCATGGGTCTTCTTCCTATTGCTTGGACGTGGTGATCAACCATTGTCGATGCAGGTATATGTTTTGATTTAGCCATGCTTGATGTTATTTCTCTTGTTATTCTCCCTTTAGAAGTGGATATCTTTTGATGATTCACTTATACTTATCATCCATATGGTATTGATATTGAACTTTTTCTCTTTATAGGCACTACCCCTCAGTATGATGTATGGTGGCAAAAGTCTCACCCTGTTTCTTTGACCGATGTGTCTCGTCCTATCATTGGTACCATTTTGAGGAGGCATCAGCAGAGACAGAGAAGAGGGAGGGATAGAGGTAGGGGTGGATGATGAGATGGTGGGAGGGATGGAGGTAGGGATGGAGGATGGGATGGTGTCTCGGATGGAGGACAGGATGGAAGATGGGATGGTGGTTGGGATGGTGGACGGGGGAGAGATGGTGGTCATGGTGGTGGGAGAGACGATGGTTGGGATGGAGGACGGGGAGATGGAGATGATGGAGATGATCCTGGGCTTGGTGGTGATGGTGGGAGAGTGAGTACTAGGGGTGGGCATGGCATTGGTAGGCGGGTTGGGCTGAGTTTTGTGCTTGAGGAGGAGGAGGGATTAGAGGAGGATGCACCTCAGCTGGTCAGTAGAGTGCGTCCTCACACAAGTGATGTTTTTTCTAGAAAGGTTTGAGAAGAGGGTAGCGTCTGAGATGAAGATAGAGGGTGTTGAGATTGACAAGGTAGGCACTAGCTTTTCCACTAGTAGTAGTAGTACTGGTAGCAGTACTAGCGGTGGTGAGACTAGTGAGGACTCATGGGTAGTGTGGGGCACTGGGGAGGAGGGATTGGGTGATAGGGGCTAGGAGGGAGAGATGGATGTGGCCATGGGTGGGATGGATGATGATTCATCATAGATGGAGAGACTGACATAGCAGATATCTGATCTTCATGATAGGATGACTGCTTCTGAGGCACGAGCTACTTCTTTGGAGAGTAGAGTCACTATTGCAAAGAGTCGGGTTACAGCAGCATAAGAGAGAGAGAAACAGGCTCGTACAGAGGTCAGATCCTTCATTGCTGGTGTACATGATGTGTCCCATTGGGATGTGCTAGATTGGTTCTATAGATTAGGGCATGAGGCCCATAGAGAGATTGACTACTGGCATCGCCATTATGAGGGTGTTGTTCCTCTATCTCAGTAGGTACCTAGTTACACAGCATCATAGAGGTCTAGTAGGGCACAGAGGTCATAGAGTAGTGGTGTTGGAGCTCCTTTTCCATGGCAGAGGTTTGTATCTGATATGCCACCCCCCCCTATCCACTTGGTGGCGAGGGTGAGGGTAGCTCATGTTGATTCTATTCATTGTGCATCTTGTATTATGTTGTGTCATTTTTGTAGTGATTATTCATTGATATATTTTGATGTTGTACCGATGATTGTATCTCTGATATACTGATATTTATTGGCATTTATGTTGATCACCTTCTTTTGGTCAGACTTGTGACCATTCATTGTACTCAGATATTGAGATCTATATGAGATGCAACATATGATTCTATATGATGTGTAGTTTTTTACTTGCTATATGTATGGTTGTACATGATGATGCGTTATGATGAAATCTATGTAATGTGATTCTATATATGCATACTCTTAGATGTATGATTTACTTTCCTATGATACTGACATGTGTATGCAGGATGATGCTTTTTTGAAATGTATGTTATATGATGATGTTTATGGATGCATTTGATTATGATTACTATGTATGCACATGTTTTGTTTTGTTTTGTTTTGTTTTGTTTTCTTATGCACATAAATAAATGAATGCAATATACTATGCATAAAATATCTGAGTAATGCATGTGTTAGTTAGAAGAAAGTTAGTGGAAATTTTATCTCTGGAATCGATTGATAGATTTGGACTGATAGAATAGGATGGGTGACCCAAGTCGCTGCCAAGTTTTCCAATTTTGTTCATCATTACACCTTATTATGAAAATCAAAGATCATCCAATGCACCCAGATATTTCCCATATGAATACCGCTATGATCTATTGATAACCAAAAGGATTAGAGAGATTGAATAGAAAGAGAACCAAATGCACCCAGATATTGACCATTTGGTTACTGCTATGTTCTCTGATTTTGAAAAGAAAGAGATCCAAATGCACCCAGATATTGACCATCTAGATACCACTATGATCTCTGATTTTGAAAAGAAAGAGAACCAAATGCACCTAGATATTAACCATCTGGATACCGCTATGATCTTTGATTTTGAAAAGAAAGAGAACCAAATGCACCCAGATATTGACCATCTGGATACCACTATGTTCTCTAAACAATCCGAAAATAAAATAAAAACCAAGATAGAAATCCAATGCACCCAGATACAGACCATCTGAATATCGCTATGACTCTATTGGTAGTAAAGAAGAAGAAAACCAAGATAGAAATCCAATGCACCTAGATACAGACCATCTAGATACCACTATGATCTCTTGATTTTGAAAAGAAAGAGAAAACCCAAGATAGAAATCCAATGCACCCAGATATAGACCATCTAGATACTGCTATGATTCTATTGGTAGGAACAAGTAGATAATAGAAAAGGATTGTCTAATTATTTCCCATGGTTAAGCTCAGATCATGGAACTGCGCAGCTACCAGATAAGTGATAGTGCCTACCACATTTATCCTAAATCATCATTGCCCCAAAATCAAAATGAAAAATTCCATGAACAAAAATCAAAGAAAAATAATATCTTGATCTATCATAGCTACTATTGTCACTTGGTGGTATCCTAGAGTAGCATAAGAACATAACCGTGAAAGATAGACTGACATCTGACTGAAAAATGACCTAGTCAAAATTTTATTGTTCTTTGATTTGCCTAATTCTCTAATGCTTGATTGTGTCTGGTTTTAGGAATGGATGACTCGTATAAGACTAATCTATTTGGTTTTGAGCGTATTCATCACTGTGTAAGACAATTGATTTGTTTGATTGACTGATTGATTGATTGATTTGGATTGATTTGAATATAGATTGGATTGTAGCTAAAGCTGAGTCATATGAGTCCATTTTCTGATTGGTGAAGCTCATGATTTTGACCTTTGATTAATTGGATTGAATTTGATCGCCATTCTCTTGTTGATAGATTGGATAGCCGATAAAGTTGAGTCATATGAGTCCATTGTTGACTTGTGAAACTCATGATTGTGACCTTTGATTGATTGAGTTGAATTTGATTGCCATTCACTTGTTGATAGATTGGATAGCTGATAAAGCTAAGTCATATGAGTCCATTGTTGACTTGCAAAACTCATGATTGTGACCTTTGATCGATTGGCTTGAATTTGATTGACATTCGCTTGTTGATAGATTGGATAGCTGATAAAGCTGAGTCATATGAGTCCATTTTTGACTTGTGAAACTCATTATTGTGACCTTTTATTGATTGGCTTGATTGCCTTTCGCTTGGTTGATAACCGAACTAGTTTTATTGCTTGAGATTTTGCAATTTTTTATTTTTGTTTTTTGTTTTTTGTTGAAGATTGATTTTTTCAGGAGTTTTTCTCTTTTTAGGATTTTTTGATGACTTATTAAGATTTTTAAGGATTTTTTCAGGACTTTTAGAAATGCCCCCTAGTCTGGTGGACCAATACAAACCATGGATAAGTGTTTGATGCTCAAAGGGGATTAAGCTTCTGCAAATAGATTGGGTATCCAGTCTTGCATGTGGGGTGCTCAAGCTTTGAGCTTTGGAGTTTATTGATGGTGAAGTAGATTTGAACACTTGGTGCATGTTTGTCAGGTTTTCAACAAGGTACCTGCTCAATAGTGCATGTTTGCTAGATTTTCACTGAGAGAGTGATTTTTTTTCTCTTTACTTTTCTCTTTTTTTTTATTTTTTTGTTGTCGCCACGGCACCTCTTTGCCAAGTTTTCACCAAGGTAACCTTTTGTATTTTTTGATTTTTTTGTATTTTGTTGAAATGTAGATAAGTGCCTTAACTTTGAGACTTCAAGCATAGAATCTCTTGAGGTGCATGTTGTTGATGTAACCTGGGAGTTGATCTCCTTCTGGTTTTTCCAGTTGGTATGCCCCACTATTGCAAGATGTGATAATGACATAAGGTCCTAGCCAGTTAGGCTTGAACTTTCCTGGTTTCACCCTTTCTACTTGGCTCTTTTGATTCTCCATAAGTATGAGGTATCCTACCTCAAAGGTTTGTGGCCTCACCTTCATGTGATAGTTCCTTCTAAGGAGATTTTAATAGCCTTGTAAGTGGTTGAGTGCATTATGTCTTCTTTAAACCATCAATTCTAGTTCAGTGAGTCTTGCTACTCTGTAGTCTTCATCTGAAATGATGTTTTTTAATGAGATTATCAAGGATGGGATTTCAACTTCGAGGGGTTGGACCACCTCTAATCCATATACTAGTGAGAAAGGAGTGGCTCCTGTGGGGGTTATCACACTAGTTATGTATGCTCATAGTGTGGGACTGAGTTGTAAATGTCAGTCTCGCCCTGATTCATTGATTGTTTTCTTTAAGATCTTTAGTATGGTTTTGTTTGTGGCTTCATCTTGACTGTTCCCTTGGGGATAGTAGAATGAAGAGAAACCTTGTTTTATGTGGAAATTTTCATAAAGATCTTCAACATATTGATTTTGGAAAGGTGTACTGTGATCTGTTAGTATGGTTTGAGGAATTCCATACCGACAGCTGATGTTGTTGAGTATGAATATGGAGATCTGATTACCAGTGATGTAGGTGAGAGGGATTGCTTCCACCCATTTAGTAAAGTACTTCATTGTTGTAATTATGTACTTATGTCCATTAGATGAGGTTGGTGTAGTCTTACTCACTAGGTCAAATCCCCACTTAGAAAATGGCCATGGTGAAGTGATGGGATTGAGTTCTTGGGAAGGTGCATGGATGAGGTCTCCATGAATCTGACATTGTCTATACTTTTGCACATACTTGTTGGAATCTGTCTCTATTATGGGCCAATTTTTTATTATAGTAAAAACAGGTTTTGAAGGGGCCCCGAAACCCTTTAAAAAAAGAGAAGAGAGATAGGCATGAAGACCCAAAGAACAACAAGCTACCCTAAGTAGAGGAGCAGGCTACAAAGGGACAACTCCCAGATTTAACAATAAGCACCTACAAAGCAAAAATCAAAAATGATGCTGGAAGAAAAACACAGAAAGAAAGCCACCAGCACCGAGGTCAAGACATAGTCTTCAAGAAGCTCTCGGATTCCTCCAGCTGAGTCTGCATGGTCTTCACATTGTCTTTCAGCCTCTGAATATCCTGATCATCAACCTTCTACTTCTTTGACCTAGTACAAGTACCAGGTCCCATTTGCTGGGTAGGATCAGTGAGGTCAATGGTATCTTTGTTTCCTTCCAACATTTTACTCAGAGTATTCAAGTTCTCCAGAGTAGACTTCATACCTGTGTTCACCAGACTAAGAAAATGTTTTAACATTTCCTCATTCCTGCTTGTCTTCTCCTGGATAGGTATCATAGCTATCTCGACTGCTTTTTTAATTTTATCATCCATATCAGAACTGTAATCAAACACATGGGCATTAGCATTATGAGAAAACTCCTTTCTGAAGATAGCCATAGTATCCTCGATCATAGAGTTCTTGTTTTCCAATTTGATACATCTGTTCTTAAGCTCAACCAAATCACTCTGCACCCATTTGTCCAGATTATAACTGTAGATGGATTTATTTTTAGCAATCTCAAGGGGGATCATGATGATAGTTCTTCTAACCTACGAATCCATCATTCTGATTCTCTTTGAAGAGGTTTGTATTTTCTACCATGAATAATTCTCTCACTATCTTCTTCCTTGTTCTCCTTCTCAGAGCTGGGGGAATCGTGAGAATCCAGATTTTCCTCTCCCAAAACCCTAAAGTTGTTGTCCCCCAAATTGTCTGCATTACTGTCAATAATATTAGTATCAATCTCTTTGTCATTATTGACAACATCCTCTACCTCAATCTCAGTATTCTCTTTTCCTTCAGTATTAATAATCTCCAGAGAAGGGTTAAGATTTTCCCCAATTTTTAGATTTTCCTGCCTTTCCTCAGGACTGTCCTTGACATTTTTGATTTCAGGATCCTCTGAATCCTTCACCTCAGGGGTCTGGGTAGTGGGATTAGGCACAACATTAGAATCCACCTGAGTATTCTTGACAACCTTGGTCTCAATGTTCTGGGGAATAAGCTTCACACCGTCAGGCACCGGGAGGATAGGGCTAGCTGAGGGCTCCAGGAAATTCTTATTAGGAATAGAGGCAATGACATCACGAGGGTGCTTATAATTCTTCAGCCCTTCCAGAGGCTTAGAGGAAGTCAGCTCAGAGGGAAAAATAGCTTTCTTAGGTTTAGGATTCTTTGACAGAGATCTGACATTCTTCCTTTTTTTAATCTGGGCAGGGATAGGGTCGAGAATGTGGTCTCTAGCATATTTAGCAATTAGGTGAATAAGCCCGACATGGAGAATAGGGAAATTCTTCACTCTATAGTCAGTAATGCTCTGGTTAAGTGAACAGAGGAGAAAATAGGGAAAAGAAATGCAAATATCATGTCTGAAGTGATTAACTAGGGCAAAATAATAATTGTAGACCCTAGAGAATCTCCCCTCAAGAGTGAAGTATTCCATTATAAATTTGATGACAGAACCCCAAATTTTATCAATATTATCCATATCAACATAGTCTTTCTTACCTTTCACTAGAAGAGCCCTCTCCTCATTAGTAACAGGAAATTTCTTATAAGCTCTGGTGCCAACCTTCACCTCTTTTGAGTACTTCAGACCATCCAGCGGAAGACCAGTAATATCAGATAGAACCTCAAGGCTGAGGCTAAAATATTTGCCTGCAATATTTACCGTGCCCTTATCCCAGCCATCAACAAAGGATTTGGAGACATCTGTGTCAAAACCATGGAGTCTCTGAAGATATCGATGAACATGGCCTTTCTTCAATATTCTCCACACTTCCTTATCCTGCTTCCACTTGCATTCTGTGGGCTCTTCCCTTCTGAGATCACCACCCATGGCCAAATACTTCACCTGCTCTTTTTTCACAGACTGGGAGATGTTATGATTTTGGTTGTTCTTTGGCAAAATAAGGCTATTAAACTGATTCGCAATCCTCTTCACATGCGCAAACTAGCTAAAGATAATAATGATGATAGCGGCACACATTAAAATTTGGGCTTTCATAATTGGAGAATGATTCCACATCTTGGATATGTACTTCACATTATTTTGGACATCATTCCAACTCCCCCCAATCTGAGATGAGTTAATTGATATCATTAAAGACCCTTTTAATGACTCCTTTTTTCCTGATTTTATCATAATTAATAAATGAGGTGACCACATCATTACTCATAGTGTTATCTTTCCATTTTTGAATCCCCTCACTTTTGACTCCAATATTGGCAAGACAATCAGCAACCTGATTGGTCTCCTAATAATTATGAGATATGTGGAACACCTCAAAGGATTGGAATATAGTTTTAATTTTGAGAATGATATGCTCGATAGTCCAGGAAGGGGTATTGATATCTTTAATATTATTTATAATATTTAAAGAGTCACCTTCAAGCCAGACTCTTTTGAATCCCAATTCTTCCACCAGAAGGATGGTATTGAGGGCAGCCAAGGCCTCTGCTCTATGATTAGACTAAATTCCCAAGGGGACTAAAATGGCACCTAAACAGTTACCAAAGCTATCTCTGATGATACCCCCACCCCCAGAGACACCTGGGTTGCCTTTGGAGGCCCCATCAAAATTAGCTTTAACCCAACCATTAGGAGGAGAAATCTAGACAGAGGACTCTCTTAGGGAGAAATCTTGAGAATTGTGAAGAGGAAAATTCCAAGTAGACCAATCCACATCAGGGATGAGAATCCGGTGCTTGCTATTGCTATTAGTTATAGCAGAACTAAAATTTTCCTTAATAGATCTAGAAATTATGTTGAAGATAATTTTAGGTTTAGCAAATTTCTCTCTGAAGATTATGTTATTTCTTTCCTTCCAGATACACCAGCAAAGATGAGGCGGGATAAGATTCCAAAAATTTCTGACAAGATCATTATCAAAAG